>UZAN01039545.1:130608-148660 GCA_900618425.1 Echinostoma caproni
ATTGTGTGCATTTGTGTTGGGGGGGGGGAGAGAGATAGCGCGCGGCATAAATGTTATCACCCAGGATTACTTGGAGTGCTGGGAAAACTCGATGAACAGTCGATTTCGCGAAATAGTAAAGAATGACTTATGTTTTTCATCAAACCAGTACAAATTTAACTCCAACGTTAAACAATACGTTTTTGAAACAAAACAATTTCGTAAGGGGATGATGCAACTCAAGCTATACTGAAAGGAATGTAATACGTTCAAACTATCGCGGATAACCGAACATCTGCGAAGTGATATTGACAAACAACTAAAGATCTGGCAAACGTATCAGTCACTTATGACATTAGCCGTTGGTAAGCATTCTTGAACGGTTGCTTTTCAGCATCGGTGAGTGCTTTTTTCATCCTGCTTACTGCACATGATATCTCATTTACATACGTTTCCTTGGCTGCATAACTATCAATAGCTTCATAAGAAGTTCAATTCACCAAAACGAGTTTACACTAACAATTTACGTAATTTGAGGCTTCTGGTGGTTTAAACGTCAAGACATATTTGATAGTCAGAGAGAGCTGTCTAACTGAAATCGAAAAATCAATTCATCCGTGTTTGAACTTAGTTGAATCGTTTTTCTCAAAAAAAAAACTGGCTTTTCAATTGGGAATAAGGCAGTTTGTAACTGTACTAGGATAGTTGTCATCACTCGGTATATCAACGGCTGTTCCACTTCCGATGATGAATGTGATTTACTCAAGCGAATCTATTGCACTGGCAGCCGAGTTCACATTTCCAGGATAATCTACATCAGAAGAAAATCTGGTGCCGCATGAAGTCGATTCGATGTGCACTATGGGTACCCTCCATTAACCACTCGGTACTGTGAACAAACCTCAAGAACGACCTGTCGGTCTTCAACTCATCACTGTACCTTTATTCTCCGAGTTTTACCTGTCCGGCGAGATATCTGAGTCAAACAACGAGGTGAATTGTATTTCTCCCAGGTTGAGAAATGTGGATACATCCTAACTGAACGTTGGTTGGCCCAAGCCTGTTGCGGATTTTGATATGAACCCTATAACAACACCAAAAATCTTAATTGAAGCACGATCTCATCAAAATAGTTAGTTTATTAGACTTCTATTAGACGTGACAGAGGTCATGTTTTGTCTATCCAAGGAACTTGAAAAATTAGCGCTTTATGAGCATAAAAAACATAATCGTTCTACGTTTGCAACCAACCATGCTTCTTATGAATGTGATCCCACACGATGTTCCTATGCATGTTTTACGCAGCTTTCCTTTGCTTGTTGGAAGTCATAAAGGACCGACACTGGGTATAAACTAGTAACAATTTTACAATATTTTCATTCGTTATGTTTTTCATCGTGGAACTGAAACAATACAGATTTGGATTGTAACGTGCGTGCATCACAAGTCCGTATGTGCGCGCATTTCGCACGCAGCTTATGAATAAATCATCTCCTCAGTAGTTGACTGTGGAGCACAGAGACACTGGATTTCCCAGATACGGTTTGGCAGTGATCAGCTTCGGACAGGATGATCGATAGGGCTAAGACAAAATACTTTAAAAATATTTTGAATCCCGTGTTGAAAAAACATGTGCACAATTTCTGCGCCATTCGGATCAAACGAAGCAACTTGGTCGATCCTGTGCAGACCTTATTTGCAAAACCTCGTCCAAAAATACTCAACATTGTAGGTTTATTGAAAACGGAACGCTTTTCGTCATTTGCATTATGAAGCGTATTCCTTTGATTGGGGTTTACCCATGGCTGTGTTTTAAGCTCGATCTAAGAAATACATTCACATTTCACATCAAAAATTTATATGGACGACTACTAGCAAGTGTGTTTTGAACGTGAATATTGTTATGAGGTTTTTTGAGATAGTATATTGTCTGATGGTAGATTACATACGCGATAACTAAGCACAATTATATAGAGCCATTTACGGTAACTCACAGAACGAAAACATTAGACAAAATGATCCAAGGTATAAATTCAGAAAATGAACTCAGTTTTGAACTAAAATAAAATTTGAGAATAATCGTATTGCTAGCATGATTACGATGACTAAATCCTTCAATTTATCGCATTAGTGACCCTTTTGATTTGCCTCCATTTTGTCAACCCTACAATCTGGATATTCAAAGTTGTTTGAAATTAGCCGCAAACGACGGACCTGGTGGCAAATTTACATCGATTCGCAAGCATTGTACAACTTCTGTACCCTGCCAAAAGTGGGTAGCTGTCAGTCAGTGGCGTTTGTTCACTTGATGCTTTTAATTTTGTGTCGAATGATCAAGTGCTATCTTAATCGAGGGCTTTGGGATGTGAGTTCTTGCAAACCAAACGGCTCGGTTTTTCCATGTCCATTTACAAACCACAGTTATTATTATTCTGATTTTTCACAGTACCATCCTTGATGATCGACTGCACTCTTGCCTATTCAACACAAGGAAGTAAAACGATACTTCAGTAGCCCAATCATCATCGTTATTCGGAAGAGAATGTGAAATAAGGCCAACGTTACAACAAACAATATGAATGGTGACGGTTCCAATTTTATCGCAGGACAATGCGCATATTTTGCAGTAGACCAAAACATATTTCCACATGAGCACAGACTATTTCCACGAGCATTCCGTGAAACAAAGCCCAATCCCCACCCACCCACCCACCCACCCCCACACACATACACGAGAGAGGAGGCATCCGCGCGCACGCACGCATACGCACNTGTGAAAACATTTTCTTGTTTTGTACTTCTAGCCTATAGGAAGCAGATGGTCAAGCAGTACGTTGCATCAGTCGAAATCTGTTTTTTTCCCTCTCTTATCATCCGAGAAGACCGCATTCATGCTGATCACAAGCATAAGGATACACGCAGCGAGCGCGTTGACGAGAATCAGTGGAATCGCACAAACCATGCCAAACAAGGTTTCTCATTTTCTTTGCTCTGTCTGGATGACTGTTTGCATCCCCATGCCTTCTCTTAGCCATCTGGTTGTCACTAAGCCCTGCTCTATCCACACAGCACCCCACTAATCACCAGAGCTCATCCACTGAGGATTAAAAACACACACACTTCACAGTTCTCTATTTTCTTGCTCGAACGCTCCAGCTGCTCAGAAACTGCTTCAAATCACCATTGTACACACTGATTGCCATTCACGACGGACGCACAGATTGGCATTCAACGGTCTGGTTGTGAATCTGATTGGGGTTTGTATGTCAGGAGATAAAAACTACTGCACATTATGAACCATGCATGCATGCATTCATGCATTGTCGGACATGATATTTGTCGCGTCCTTGACTTGGGCTAAAAAAGTACATGTTGATAAATAGAGCTTTTGTTGTACAAGCAAGGGAATAACATGCCTAGTATTAGGTAATACATTTAGTCGTTAAAAATTAGAGTTACGTTTCGAACATTTTTTCCAAAAAGGCAAAACCGCGAAGTGATTAACTTATCAACGATTTCATAGTGAATAATTACATCATGCACCTTTGGAACGTTGTTCTAAACCCATTAGTTTATTGAAGGAGAAACTGCTTAACAATGCTGTTCTGTTTTGGTGTATTTATAGATATTATGGGTTGATATTTCTTCAGATCACCAAGAAATCCCAGAGGCTTGTTTCTTTCTTTCGTGTTGAATAACTTAGGTCTCAACTCTTCATTAGTTGGTCCAGATTTACCTTAACCGTTTAACCTTTAGTCAGCACAGATTTCAATTTCAAGTACGAACAAAATAAACATTGTATAAAGATAAAATCCACATACACCTCACAGGTAACATTTGAGTAGTGGTGTGAGATAGGTTATATTGATATGGAACGATCGTCTGTCAAACTTCGTCTTCACGCACAATCCTCCTCAGTTCATTCATTCGACCACACACTACTATAGACCAGAGTTACGCTCCCCTCAAAGTTCATCAACATCACTCATTCCTCACCACTACTCACAAGTAACTTTTATTTGAAGGCAAATTTAATTTGGCAAGATTGTCCTAACCTGCAAGGATGTCTTCATTTAGTGATGGGCTATCGAATGGAGTTAACAGAATGTCAACTGCGTTTCCTCTCTTTGCTGTTGGACACAAGTAGCCGACTGACCGTCACTAAAGACAGCGTCCAATCGAAAATAACTTGGCAATTCCGGTCACCCCCGTTGTGAGCTGATTTATACTGTGATAACACATATGCCTTCTATGCAATGGGTCCGGAGTTCAAAGTCCGAAAGGGACTGTATTTATGCATTAGTGATGAGCTCTATGAAGCGAAAAACTGGAGTGTATGGTGGGCTGGATGAACTGAGCATTGGGCACAAATATTTGAATAACACAGTTCGTTAATTTCCTAAGGGACACCTCGTGGTACTTTGCTGATTCTGAACAATAAAATACAATCATAGTTTGTACGCAATGCCCAACAGAGATTATTGCATCGCTGTTTCGCTCATCTAGGTCTTTATCAACATTGCCCTCCAAGTTTGTTCTACACACCATCCAATGGTGTAATGCCTCCGAGATGTTAACCGTCGATCATGAAGCACAAAGGAAAGTATACTAATAGCAAATTCGAAAATTGGGCTAGACCGCAAGTGTGACTGCAGGAATAGTTCGCCCCGCCGATGAGCAGCAACACGGAGGATATAGGTAGTCACTGCCCAAAGTTGGTTATCACAACCAAATAACCGAACTATCCTACAAAATGTTTACATGTTTGCTCTTCCTTGAAGAGAGTGCCCAATCAAACTCTGCATACAGTATGTATGCAGAGTTCGATTGTTCACTCTCTATATGTTGACCATAGAGGTTCGCCTTCTTCCCACTCTCTCAAAATAGGTTCAATCCCCGTCCACCTCAAATATTACCACTAACCTTGAATGCATTACGAGTTTGGCAGCGATCAGTGAAGTTCGCCTCACTGTAGTTCACTGTACGATGATGATGATGATTCCTTGAAGTTAATGTCCGTAGAAACGGTATACTGGTTGCATCTCATGTTGCAGTTACATTTTTCGGAAATCAAATTTCTACCCGTGAGCACTGACCGAGCATAATGTATTTTCAAAGCATGACGATGGAATCTCAAACTTGTGGTCGGCCTTTGCACACCATATTGCGCAACTGTTTGGCTCCGGTACTGTTAAAAAAATACAGGTTGTGTATTTACTTTTCAGTGAACTAAAGGGCAATCTGAGTTAAGCGTTCAATGCAAATGCGGAGATATTCCCTGTTGACTGATTAAACAAATGGCACGGACCTGATTTGTAGAAGATAAATAAAGCATTTTATTAAATGGTTTATATCACTTATCATACAGGATAAAACGACTGCAAAATCAACAATAAACGAATGCAATTGAGAAATAACTTTTGAACTCGTACTGTGCTGTAATTAAACTGCTTTTCCGCAGCAAAACCTGATTAACATGAGTCCCTGGCCACGTTAGATCGATTTCAACAGTCGTGTGCGGTGTTGGTCTGGGTTCTAGAATCCGCCATTTAAACCCAGATAAGAATGTTCAACTTTAATGGAAAGTGACTAGTGCATATTCTGGTGTAATACCACATCAGTTCGTTCGGGGACATTGAACACCTCTCTACACCAAATATGAGAGCTCAGGCTACCTAATCCCTTCACCGAACTGTAGATCCTCATGAATTCGGAGCTTTTTGTTTCCATCGTAACAGTCACGCTATGCTGTTGATCTTGTCTGGCCATCAAGATTGACCTTCACGCACAATCATGCTTTTGTCCAGTTCGCCACAAGCACGGAAAGCTCTAGGCTCGTATCTGGATTACACTACAATTGACAATTAGTAACTATTCATTCAACATTTGGAAACTTGAAATCCACACCCTTTGGATAGAAGACGTGTTTGTTGCTCAAACGGCTGACCAGATGATACTGATTCAGTTCCGTCTATATGTCATCCCTGATGTTAACTAGTAAATTATTTATCTGAAGTCTTCTAGGACAGGCACAGCATGCAAACTGTTAACGCGAAGCACTGGCCGCATATCTAATCACATCTTCATGGAACATTTTCGCACTCTTCTCTAAATAGTCTCGGTAGGCCTGATTCTATTACCCCTACCCGGTTACTTCTCAGTGCGGCTAATTGAATGGTTCGTTTCCGATATGTGTGTTGCTGTCCAAGTGGACACTGTCCTGTGGGGTTTTAGGGTCAGTGTTTTTCTCCTGCACATAAGGGATTTAGTTTATAAATGAAATTGAAAAGCTGGGCCGATTCTAACCCCTAACACACTAATGACTGAGTGGATTTAAACAGGGACACCACATTTGGTGCAAACCTGATTTTCATTATAAAATGTTCCTCGGACTGAGACATAAGCTTTCGATTTCATTTGATAAGTTAGCTCATCAGAAGCGGCCACCGTTGAGAACTACTTCCCACTGGAACTAAAACCTTATACCGGCAGACTGATCAAAAGTCAACCATTCCGTGATCGCTAAACCTCTTAAACTGTTAAATCCAATTTGGTCTTCGAACGCATGGACAAATTTTATGAGTGAGTGCTCAACGGCGTCAACTGAATGGGGACACAATTCGTGTTAGTATTACCCTTGACATTTGCAGTTTATCGTGCAATGTTTGTTTCGCAAACTGACCGTACCCTAGTGTTTTGACTTCCGACGTAACAAAATATTCAAGAAAAACCTTGAATTGTTTCGTCTCAGATATGCATATTGCCGGATGAACGAGTGCATCAGCTGATTACTGACACACATAGGTAATCACATAAATTCACTGACAGTAAAGCTGTAAAAGTGGAAATTGCTTTTAAGAGCTCTCACTACCAGAACCCTAGGCGACTGATCTAGAACCTTCCCAAACTCGAACGGAATACATCAGAAGTAAGTATCGATCTTCAAAGAGTTATATCGTCATACCTCAGGTCGAGTTAGGGCCTATGACCAACGTTCGCTACTCTTAGCCATCTCCAGTGGAGTTCAACAAGGCTGCCCTATATTCCCATTTCCTTTTAACTTCACCACAGAGAATTTTCTACAGAATGCTTTATCCGTTCTGGCAAACAGTGAAGTCAAACTCCTCCTAGGGAACAGAGTTCTTGACTTGGAATATGCCGATGACATCGCCTTGTTGGGTGACAACACACAGGCAGTCCAAGAGGCTTTGAACCGTTGGCGATCGAGGTATCCAGGTATGGTATGTGCTTTGCACCTTCAAAGTGCAAAGTGCGTGTTCAAGAGTGGCAGGAGCCCACTCACTCACCCTCTGTGGTGATCAGCTAGAAGTAGTTGAGAACTTTAAGCATCTCAGGAGCTTGATCGCAGCTGGTGGTGGTTTTGGGGACAAGATCACATCACAAATAGCGGAAGCTAGAGTAGCTTTCGCCAAACTGCGATACCTGTGTCGCCGCCATAACATCCGACTGTCCCTTAATGAAGGGGTGTACTTCGTCGCGGTTCGTAGCGTTCTCTTTTACGGCTGCGAGACCTGGCCGCTCGGCGTTTAGGATGCTAATCGACTTTCTGTATTTGACCACCGGTGTCTGCGAAGCATTGTTCGTGTCTGGTGGGAACATCGGGTGAGCAATCACGAGGTCCGCCGTCGTGTGTCGGGTGTGGATAGTCTTTCTCTAACAGAAGTAATCGCTGTACACCGCCTCCGATGGCTTGGTCACGTATTGTGTATGCCTTTCCATCGATTACCCTTCTGTGTTCTCTTCGCACGTGTCGGGCAAGGCAAGAAGAATTTCCGCGGCGGTCAGACAATGACATGGGTTAGAAGCATGAAGAAGCTGGCTTCAGCTTTGGCTTCGGTTGGTGCAGCCCACCTTTCAGGTTGGGGCCCGAAGGATGGGAATTGTCGGTGGTTAGAGACACTGAGAGATATGGCCCATGATAGAAGTCAGTGGCGCGAATGCTGTGTGGTTTGTCTGTCGAAATCCCGTGCTCCGTAAAAACCACAAACAACAAGAAAATATCAAACAGTGTACGGTGAAACACAAACATTTTGTTATCCCAGTTATCTTTCATTTCCCTATGTTTGACTGTTTCACCCTTTTTACACTTTACCCTGTACCCCAATCTGCCTATCCCGCATTATTGCTATTCTTTTTATTGTACTGGCGTTGGCATCCTGTTTAAACACAAGCCGATGCATTATACATATATATATATATGCAAACAAGGTTATTGTGACGAAAATACACTTCCTGGGTACAAGTATATGAATGAACTGACAAAAGATTACTGGATACGCATGCCTGACGAGCGGCAAGAACCGCGAAACCGGTCGTGTGCTTTCAGGGAAATTTTGTCCAGTCATTCACATACTACTTATCAAATGTATATATATACAGTAATTTTGAGAAATTTCTGTTGTTTACGTGCTGTATTGACTTCTTTTGATTGTTCAACGTCTTTTAAAGCAATGTCGTACGGATAACATCATCCATTTGTTCCATACCGGAAGTCTTTCATCACTTGTACCACACATTTAGATCGGGGATATTGCTTCAAAATGCTTTGTCTTTTTATATTTGTTTTGCATCGTTCTTCCAGCTCTGGCATGGTCGCATGCCAGTTTGAGCTTAGCAAAATGACAACCGTTATCTCGATACTGGATTACTCACTTTTGTGTATACATTGAGGGCTTGGGTTTAAAGTTTGTTACGGCGTGACGTCTTCCTTGATGAGCTAATAGTTTGAGCCAACTNTTCAACGTCTTTTAAAGCAATGTCGTACGGATAACATCATCCATTTGTTCCATACCGGAAGTCTTTCATCACTTGTACCACACATTTAGATCGGGGATATTGCTTCAAAATGCTTTGTCTTTTTATATTTGTTTTGCATCGTTCTTCCAGCTCTGGCATGGTCGCATGCCAGTTTGAGCTTAGCAAAATGACAACCGTTATCTCGATACTGGATTACTCACTTTTGTGTATACATTGAGGGCTTGGGTTTAAAGTTTGTTACGGCGTGACGTCTTCCTTGATGAGCTAATAGTTTGAGCCAACTGTTGCACCGATTATTCTTGCGAGATAATTGCATGAAATCACATGTATTGCATTCAAAAACAGATATATGCTAACATCCGGTTCAACAGAATTTGGATTAGGGCAGTGTGAAATAATCAGAATTTACTGATCTTTTCAAAAACGATTTTGCGGTTACATTAAGAGAATCAGGCATAAGACAGCAAAGTCGTTTTGGGAATATGGTGCACATTGTATATTCTGTAAGGCTTCGATGAGCTCTGTCGCGTAACCTTGTTTGATTTACGAAAAACGCGCGAGTATCAAATAGCCCCGTTCATTAAACCCTTACAGATCATGTAACGGAAGATTGACGACGCTCTCACATCATTTCTCCATTGTATGTGTGTGTTTTCGCGGATTTGTCCATCTCCATATAATGGATCAACTTTGCCTAAAAGATTACCTTGCGCTAGAAAAGTAAAGAAGCCAATACTTCTTCAATCTACACAAGAACCCATACTAATTCCGGAATAGAAAGAAATTTGGCTATCGACTCAAAGGATACATTTCTACAAGGCTACAAAGATCCATTCATTCAGGTCATTTATGTTTGGTCATGCGAAATCACACAGGCGGTTCTCTGAAAAAAATCCCTGTTAATTTATCTTTGCCTAGGGCTGCACGGGGGAGGACGATGCATATCATAAAATGCAAGCAAGACACATTTACCACAAATAGTTGCATCAGTCGATATTGCAAAATGAAAACAACGGATTTAGGGTTGGATATTCGTCAAAAATCTATAGGCATAGATGGATGTCCCGGAAGGGTGAGCTCTACAAAATGAGGCATTTCAATATTTTCCTACCCACAGATTTGCATGAAACACTGCAGAAAACATTTCGCCTGCATTCATGGGCTACCGCTAAAAATAAAGAAAATGAGAAGAGTCGGTTTGAACGCGGTCTGCTGGTGTAAGTTTGAATCCCAACGCTTTCAATCGACCTCTTCTATTTATGTACCCTGGTAACATTCGATAGCTTGTGGCATGATTTCTAAACACTGAAGTAATCAGTAGATATTGAAATAATCAAATGGAATAAATGATTATTTACTTCAAACAAAACAACAGAGTGAAAATAAACCAAAATCACACCACATCATATAGTATTAGAAACGATTTTCCCACGGGGCCGGAAATCGGATTGGCCACGATCACATATGTAGTTGTTTCTTCACTCGTCTGATCATCGAGTTTACTCGTGATACGGTATATGTATGTGGAGTAGACCAAGGAACCTCTAGCGCTTGAACAAATAGTTTTTGGGCACAGAGAGGGTAGTTGTGCGGACGATCGCCAACCGTATTCGACAGTGAACCTGTCTCGACAATCGCCCACGAACTTTATACGGGGAGCAAAAAGCCTCGGACACGTCCATAGTGTGATTTGTTTCAACTAGGTGTTAAACCACTGAACTAATGAATGGCTTAATCATTCCGGTGTACAACCACACAGGCTTACGAACACGAATCCGATCGGACAATCGCTTGAACGTGCGGCCTATGTACGTTGTTCCACAGGACCAAGTAAATGAGTANATACACAGAAGGAGACCGCAGAGTCTGGACCTTTGTCCTTCAGACGCAAACACTTCATTGGCTCAGACGTGAACAGCACACGAAGCCTGGATACCCTAGTCTTATCAGTTGCGTTCTTTGTATAATCTGAGCGAAGAAATGTATACGGATTTGTTTTAACCTCGGTATTTTGTGAAGAGTTTTCCGTGCACTGAATCATTCTGTTGACTAAACGCACTGGATACGTGCAAAGATCGGCGTGTTCTCATGGCAGATCTTTCTTGCCCAGTCTGCTATACAAGGAACCGGGTTGCATTTNTTTACCGTCAGTGGCACAAAGATTCGAAAATGAATGTATTGTCCTTTTCAAGTTGCCTTTCTTAGGCACTGAACGCTGCACCGAACAATCTGACCGTCGGGTGATGCAAAAGCTGGAAACTGGAATTTGTTGTTATACTCCATTTCTGAAATAAATGCACTGTTAGGATGCGTAGTGTTGAACCTGTTTAAGAGTTCTGTTGTGTTCGTTGCTGCGTTGATCACAATAAATGTCATCTACGTACATAACATATAACATACAATCTTCGATGGATGAGTGTGATTGAATGTTTTCAAGTTTCGCCATGACTAAGTCCGCGAAAATCGGTCTCAGCGGAGACCCCATGGCAACGCCACCCTTTTGTCGATAGATATCATCTATAAACTTGAACTCAAAATTATACGTGCATTGCTGAAGCAGTTGTTTTAGGTCATCCAAAAATAAGCCGCGTTCTTTATTATTGATTTGTACATAACTGCACAGGTATTCAATTGTTTCGCTGATGGGAACATTTGTGAGAAATAAGCTGACGTACAGCGAGAGTAGTATTCGACTGATCAAGTTCATGTTACAAATTTTGTTTTCACAAAAGCAAATGTATCTCTGAAAATTTGTTTTGCCAACCCAAATAGAACAGGTCCTAATAATTTGGCCAAACATTTCTCCAGATCACGATATAACGATTCGCACATATCAAAAATTGATCCTAATGGTCCGCCATCTTGTGTACTTTTGGCTATCCATATAACATCGGAATATGAAATTCCCGGTTGGCCTAACACCCTCGAAAGTGTACTCATCAACGAATCAGATCTGTTTTAACCATCGCAAAATATTAGACATCGTCACTCTATTTGGTTCGTCTTATTCTTTCCCGTCAAATTAGTGAATTTTGGTCAATCATTCAATATGATACTCATCTTGTCCATGCAGTTCATTTGATTTAGCAAGACGACCCCCATTACCTTATCCGGCTTGGATAGTATAATTTCTCTAGTTTCCTGAAGTTCTCCTAATCGTCTGATGTGTCTTGTAGCCACTAGTTCATTTGTATTTGGCTTTCAATTTGGATGCTGCTAATAGGGATTCACTAGGATAGATTTGAGTCTTTCCAAATCCACTGATGAACAGGGAATTCTGTGTGAAAATTGTGCATGCAGGTTTTCAAATTCCCCTCCACATCCAATTGGCTTGATCTTCTATTCGGACAACAAACACTTGGTCCCAGTGATAAAACTCCTAACAGTATTATGTCCAAAGTTGTTTGATAAATTGTGAACATACTATAAGGATTGGCAGGACACCCACCTACTGGCTTGGTAAGATTAAGTCACAGGCGAAACTTGTTTTGGTTTCGTTCTTCCTGTTTGGAAACAATAGACTAGGCGTATTTCTCGAAAGAGTGTTTGTTCGATGGGGTGAGATTATTCAGCACACGCCAATATGTCGCAAAATTACGCTTTAAGTCCACAAGATGATTACACACTATCCCGCTCATTAAGAGCTTGACAGCATTTTGTGTGGATACACGCCTAATAGATTGTGAACATAATGCTTGGGTTTGTTCGGGAACTCACTCAATGCCTTGGTAGAATTACGTTGCAGGTACAACGCCGTCCAATTTCTTTTCACCTGTTTGGAAACAATAGACTGGGCGTATTCCTCAAAATATTGTCTTTCAATCGGGGAAAGATTATTCAACACACTCAGATGTTACACAATTATGTTGAATCAAGAAGCGAGGGATGGATAGTGTTTTCAGTCATATGACATGAAATGATAGTTTCCTGAATTTTCTAAATACAGAAACAACTTGGTCAGACCAGAAAATGTTTCAGTTTATAAGCACACCAAGATACTTGACATTTGTGGGTTGGACAATAGTATAGTCGCATATGTTTCCCGTCGGACCGGATTGCAGGAGATTAGCTTAAAGATTCCCTCTGTGAAGTGAGAACAGCATGTTTACACATTTAGAGGGATTGAGAGTCAAGTTTTGTTCAGTGGACCACTCAGCAAGATTAATAAGGCCAAGTTGAAGGGTGAGGGTGACAGATGCATCGGGGTGGGTGATTCCGACCGCAACGTCGTCCGCATATTTAATAAGTGGGGAATTTTGAAAGTAGGCATGGATGGATATAAGTGGAAAAGAAAAACGGGGATACTATGGCACCCTGTAATACGCCTAGTGTAGAAATTGGGGAAGAGGAAGAACGACCAAGGTAACGTGTGAACTATGATCGATTTGTGAAATAGTTAGTGAGTACTGTAGTAATGGTTTGCGATATACCGTTGGAAGGAAACGTATTTAATAGCATAGACCTGACAACACAATTGAAGCCCTCACTATAATCCAATAAACAAATTCTGACAGCTTTCTTGTTTCCACCAAGTGCTGACAGAATGCAGTAAACCAGAGAAGTTAGGTCATCTAGTGTGGAGCGAGAGCGAAGGTACGGAAATTGGTTTTGGTCCGGCACATCCAGCTGAGATGACATTCTTTGAAGGAGTAACTTCTCGAAAAGCTTCAACACAACAGACGTAAATGCAATGGGACAGAATTCTTAGGTGTCTCTTTTAGGCACTGGAGTGATGGAGGCAGATTTCCAACAGTCCGGTACAATTCCGTTTTCTAAGCAATGGTTAAACAGAGCTGTGAGCACTGATGAAAGTGTGTGAGTGCATTCCTTAAGGATGGCAGCCTCCAACCTATTGAGACCAGGTGATTTATTGGGTTGAGTGTCAACAACTCTTTCAGAACATCCTGTTGTTGAATAGTAAAGAATGCTTTATTGCTGGGGTCGACGTTTGCGCTGGTGCTGATCGGCTCCGTCCTCGTGTTGTTGGTATTTTTTTTGAATGATCTGTTTAGTTCTTCAACGTCTATTGCTGTTCGAGACACGATTGAGGATTGACCAATTAGTTGCTTGATGGTGTCTCAGATTTCCTGGCAGGTTTTGTTTTGCAGCGGTGTACGAGTGTAAATGCCATTCAGTCGATGAAGCTCACCTTTGATAGCAAGAGATAGGAGTTTCACTCTTTTAGGATCTTTCTTTTGTATGCCCTTTCCTTGCTTCAACGTAACTGCTTCAGATGGGGAGATGAGATGCAGTCACACCAAAGGTATAGCGTCTCCCAGGGTCAGCATATATCGTAGAAGAAGTTTAGATACTGTGTAAGGTGATCACAGCAGATGAAAGGATTGGGGTTGTCGAACACACAGAAGTCCGCCTGAGAGACCATCACATTGAGCTTTCCTAGGTTCTCTTGGTTACATTGACGTTTTCTTCTCTTTATATCACGGCTTTTTGTGAACGATGTGTGTTTGAGCTTGCTGTACACTTATGGGGAAACTTTAACAAGGGCATGGTCTGAAGACCCGGGGAGGTGAGCGGGAAGTTGCGAAAAAATGCTAGTATTATTTACAAAACACTTGTTTAAGTGAGCATTTAGTTTTGTTGGGAAATTCACTATGTTTGTCAAACCCAGAACAGACAAGAATGAGATATCAACAAGATTGAAATCATCACAGACGATACGTAGCGAGAAATCAAGATAACTCAATAAAGTTATGGAAATAGTATCTGTATAATGAAGAAATTCCTCCGAGGGATAAGAAGGAGAAATATACATGCTAGCAAAGACAATCGACCGATAGTTGCTGCGGTCCTTTGGCCTATATTCATGTACGGAGGCACATGTGACCAGTTGAATGAGCAAATGTTTGCTTTACATTCTTGCACCAGTTGTTGTTGTTGATATAATTCACCAGGCCTCCTCCACGCTTCTGAAACGTTGTCAGGCGGTCGACTCGGTATCCAGTGAAGCCAAGATGGTTACACATCTTATCCACCACATTGAGAGCTTGACGTCGAAGTGTCGTGTAACACTAGTAACGTTCATGTTTTTTCCTCAAAAATGTCAAATAATGTTTTGGATATCCCGAATTGGTAACAAAATCATCAATAAGCTGAATGCTGAAGAAGTTCGTTTTCATACATTCCTAGTCATGGGAATACATCTCAATATATATCACTACTTCGGAATAAAATTCTCCTGGAAAAATAAAATAAAATCACATTATATCAGAGATTCTTTATTTCTTTTATTTTCTAATGACTGCCTGACAAAGCTTTGCTCGACTGCTAGAAAGGTTTTCACAATAGAAGCGACTGTTTAATGATAAGAAACAACAGTGAGCTCTAGGTTGGTTAAATTGTTTGTTTTTCAGTCCTCACTGTTCACTTGGAAAAGAGGTTGAGAAAAAACTCAGTTAAACTGCATAGCGCTCATTTGAATGAATGATCGTATAATGATTTTTGTGCTTTGATGGTTATCATATTTTGAGTGTTCCCTGGTCCACATATACTCTACCTACAAGTCCAGTTAATCCCTATTGGAGACACTATAACCTTTTAATGCACATCCCACGACTGGAATTTCGGTCAACCTGACGAGGTTCTGTTCCAGTAGAATAGGCTTCGTTGTTAGGACGTTTGAGGACTTTTTGTCGTTCCACATTCACGAAAGCAAAAGGAGAGTCCATAGAACTTTGATCGTTACACAGCGGAGCACGTAGATTACGGATATCATATCATATCATATCATATCACGAAACCAGCAACGTATTTTTTGGTTCAAATAACAAAAACAACATTTCGTTCATATAGGCGAATTCAACCCAGAATAGTATAATACCATGAGTGCATGATCATGAAATTTACCTGTTTGTTTCTATTCAATTATATTTCACTGAGCAAATAGTTGTACAAACAATTTTCCAGGGTGTTGGAAGTGAAATATCAAAGAACAGTCAACACAAAGACGAGGGAAACAAGCCGATGACTATACCTGCTTGATCAACGCAATCAAACAACTGAGGAATCAAACTATTTTTAAACATACTTTTCAGATGGAACAACAAACCCATCAGTTAATTTAGTTTACTACATGAAATTATTTACTTTTTCACGCACAGGCACATTTTATTGTCATTCCCATTATTGATTCTGACGTATGCACTGAGATACAACAACGAATGTTAACTTTGAAACCCCCTTCAGAACCCAACACGGTTATGATGTTGTCGGTATGAAATGTCATTTAGTCTCGCGATTAGTGCATTTCGTATGCCTCCTTTTTCTGACGGATAGAACGTGTCTTGCTTTTGAGTAAGTTCATCGGAACCCTTTAGGACCACCCAAGTATTTGAATGAATATCAGAAGGAATCATTTGACAAATCTTGCTGGCCGGGTTACGCAAGAATGTCGCGTAGGTTCAGTGTGCTGCTTGGCGCATTCACTGAAGCCTGCAGCAATCAACACCGCCTGTGGTGATACTGTTGGTGTCTATTGAAAATCCTTCTTGTAGGTGGTAGGTCTATTTGGGTTCATCACTGTCAGTTCCGTATCACGAGCACAGAGAGTGGTAAATGGTCATTGAGGCACACAGTCCTGACCGGTTTTTTCGGAACAAGTAAAGACTTAATTTGCACTAGAAAGATATTCCCAACGGGGGACCGCATCTTGGAGTGGTGTGATGTGAAATTAAGTCCACATGATGAGGAGGGTTAGGTAAGTCCATTCAGCGGGAAATTCTGCTTCAACAAATGGCTTGATTTAATGATGTCAGTGGTGTAATGCTCGAATGCTTTCGCATAGTTCGCCGAAACGATTGAACAGTGGTAGTAGTTGTAGGCATGTTGCCACCATGGAGTCAACTGGTGGAGGCTTGCAAATCAGATAGTACAACCATTGAAAATATTTACCACGAAACTTTGTGGGGGATTCAAGATAGGATCGTAGAAGAGGTTAAACAATAGAAAGAAATATGACACAGGTAGCAAAGAGGGATACAATTACAAGTGGGTTTTTATTGCTAAAGAAATCAGTCACTGAAATTATGTGTATCATCTTACTTCGAAAGAAACAGGCAATAACCATCTTATAGGGAACGTGTGATTCTGGGGTGAATGCTGCGAAACCATATTCAGATGTCTATGCTGTTTAGTATCTGAATCAGATTTCTTCGCCAAAAACATGAACATTCCCCGTGGAGGAAACAATTGTGATCGATCGTGATGATGTTTGCTTCTGGTTAGAGGGTAATGCACACTATAGACCTGCTGGAAAAAAATGTGAGAAAGATTCCGTCGGGATCACAGTTATTTGTTCGAAAATGGAAATATTCGTTTGGATTAGTCTGTATAAAATCTTGTTACCGCGGTCCGTGAATGAATAATCGAATCAAACACGAGGACACATTGACCTTCAATCACAACAACAGAATTCAATTGACGGAAACCACAGTTATCCTTCCAGTCGTGCATACCCCGCCTGCGGATGCAGTTGTTCCTCTCATTTATATGGATCGACAGTGAGTTAACCAGCAGATGAACTTTATCTATGTGGTTTTACATATCGATTGCAATCAAAAGAACGTGACTGACGGAAATGAATTGATTGGTTTTAACACTGGATTGACAATTCATCTCTTGATTTGCCTTCTTCACTGGACAGTCACCGCGTGTATGAGATTAGAGGTGTACATAAAATGGTGTTTCAACCTCCGACCGTAGCAAGGAAATTCTATGGTGAAGGCTAAACAAAGCTTTGTGAGATGTATGCTGCCGAACGCGTCCCCAGGTCGCGGATGAGGGAATGGCCGTCATCTCACGGTTAATCGTGAATAAGGTGGGCTTCGGCCTCCCGAATAAGCAGTCGCGGACGATCGGCATCGTCTGCGGATGTGGTGGGTTTATTTCCTGTCAGGCGTTCTCCGTAGAAAACGCCACAAATATCTGTAGACAGCGAAGTGACGTGGTGAGTGTGGCCATCACTAAAAATGGCCATTGACCCTCGCCGAGTTCCTTTGCCCGATAAGGTTTTCTAGAAGATGCGAATTAACCAAAAACCATGAACCGGCTCATCTGGAACATCACTGCTGCCTTGCAGTCCGCACTTGGTTGCCAAAGGCTAGATTGCATCCTCCAATAAGGCCTACTCTGGACTGGGAGACCAAGGTGACACAATAGCCCACAACGCAGAGAACTATGAATGTTCTCGCTCTCATGATTTCGCCCTCCAAAACTTCAACAGTCGAAAAACTCCCTACACCGTACACACCCTTTTGTTCTCCCAGCCTCTCCACACTTC
>UZAN01039546.1:0-42008 GCA_900618425.1 Echinostoma caproni
TTTAATTAGGAAATCTTTAATTGAAAAAGGTTTAGTTTACCCCCCCCTTTCAAAGTTGGAATAACGTGCAGTCACCGAAGGTCCCAATGTTGCGCGAGTGGTATCCAGAAAGTATATTTCTCCCTCAACGCTGTGTTATCAGCAAAAGAGTATGTTTCTTTCAATAAACTGGACAAAGATGAACCACTGGGAGCAAAATTGAGCTTTGTGACAATTGTATCTCGCATAGTTTGATCATTCTGCTGTAAAACATCTAACTGGGAGGTCAAAGACGCTGGAACTATAACTATGAATGTACATTTGTCGATAAATGTCAAGAACGATCCATTTTCCGTAAAATCTGTATCAAAGTTTAAGCTATGTAGTCACACATTTATATCATATAAAATCAGACATTGGGTTATCACAAAGCCGACAAACTCATCGAGCCATGGTGATGAGCCTTGGGTAGTCCAGCAAATAATTATATCCATTATAGTTAATGCTAGCATCAAACGGCACGAATTTAGAATTGTGTTCTTCAAACAACGTAGTACAATATTGAGGGACAACATGAAAAGTAATGCCGCGGTTAGGTGAACAGTTTTAGATTATTTTATTAGTATTACCAATCCGATTCCCTACGAGAATTTACAAGGTTACTGGACTTCTTAGCATCACATCAATTGTGATGTTTAATACTGTATCTGAATCATCCAGCTAAGCTAGTTGAAGCGTAATACAGCTGGCAAAATATATCACCAGTTATGTGTGGTAGCACACATTAGCATCGAAAAAACATTCCATTTGCTGATGATGCAACGGAAATACTTGGGCATCAATCACAATATGTCTCTTACCTTAGATGAGTCAAAAGCCATAATCCGTGATTGGTCGTATCTGAAGAAACACAGACTGTTTTGATAAAGCCAAACCAAACGATCAGAGCCAGACTGCAAAATCATCGAAAAATCTAATTCGAGAAAACAATTATACTGGACCGCTCTAACGAGCCGCTTCTGGAGGTAAAAATATTATTGTTCCAGGGTGTAACTACGAATAAAATAATGGGAGTATCAAAATATTTATATCTTTTTGGTAATTTTCAAAGTTTCAAAAATTTTAAAGTTCTATTATGGGAAAAACTTACTAGTAGATCCTTTCCTAGTCCCAGATGAATCGATTCACGCTTCATAGAAATAGGACGAATTTCACAATAAGTCCTTGTTTGGTGGACTGCTACGGATGTTGCAATTTAAGACCTGTCAAAGCTTCATCCAATTCAAAGAATCAATTGTGGGCGCATCACTCTTCATATTTTTTGTACGAATCAATATTTATCGGCAACAATGATGCATGTTTCAATATGATTCTGTTGCTTCTTTACCTAGGGTTAGTCCCCTTGCTTGTGTAACTCCGTGTCAAGAATGGTAGCAAAGTCGTAAGTAAACGTTAAATATTTACAAAGGTTACAATTACTTGATCTCTCAACATAATTAGGTCACCAATACCAGACAATAAATTGAAAATGGTAAATATACTCAGTCTGAAGTGAAATAGCTTTCGGAGGTTGATCGATTCAAACTAATTCAGTGCTGTCTTCATACATCAACCGTGCATCAACCAAGATCTGTAAAATAAAAATGACCTTGAATCCATGTGTTAAGCAGCTTTCGGTCAAAACACTGCCATCTAAACTGTCTTACAACCAGTAATTTACATCAGAACTTATAAATTTATTATCATAACAAGATGGGTTTATTTTGTCATACACGGTAAAAGATCTCTCGTAAACAATCGAGCTACCCTGGTCTCTAAACGTCTATATTCCTTTTACTAGTGTCAAGAATTCTAATTTCCCTCAGTCTTATCAGGTACATACAAGATTTGGTAGACATACAACATGCACAAAATGTTCTTGCTCGGTAATCAGGGGACACCGTTACTGATTTTTTTTAATTTCAAATCTTGTCTATTATGTCAGGTGTATATCTGGCAGGTTGTATGAAGTACAAGCTGGTACAAACTGGTTCAGCACTAATCATTTCGAATGATTTCACTCATACCCCGTTATTAATGCATCCGACGGGTGAATGGAGTCGTGTAAAAAATCTTCTAGTTGACTATCAGACAAAAAGTCCCTTATAATCTTTATTCACACATTAATACCTGTGCGCTTTGTGCCAATAAGAGCTTGAAGTGTAACACTCTCTACATTAATGCATACACTGCGTTTTAGAAACGAGTATTATAGGTCACTTTCATGGTGTGACGAATCACATTTTCGATTATTGTTTTCGATTTTTTTGGTATCTTTTAGAGAGGGTGAAAATGTTTATAAGTTTCAAGAACGTACAATCACGGAAACATTTTCAAACACCTTCCTTACTGACAAATAACAGCCAAGCTTGAATATGTGTTCACATGAATTTACTCACATAATCATATTTGTCTGCTCTATAGAAAATACTACAGTCATTTGTGAAACTTGGTGAATTAAGTGTTGAACCATAAGTTGTTTTCAAGGTTATGTACGCAAATGGAAACAGATTTCTGTTTAGTGAAATTACTATAAATGAGATTCCCGAACTAAAAGTACAGTCAATCTCCTGCCATGTCGCAACCTTGAGAAGTCGCATCTTTCAATATCTTCCCACATTTTCCAAAACCAAAACCAACCAAATGCATAGTAACGGAATTTCTGACCATACAATGTCGCACCCCTCAATATGTCGCAGTTCCTCATACGTACTCACTTGGTCGTTAACCGATATTCCAGACGACCATTGACCATCCACCCTGAAATGCCGCAATCAGCTAATAGAGTTTCACCTAGTGTGATGAGTTCATGGCACTGTTCACAGATTGAATAGTCCTTGCGAGGAAGTCACACCGGGGCAAGTGATCGGAGATAATGTCACTTGACGTCAAAATGTATAAATGCCCATCGATCAGAAAGAAGCAGAATGTGTTGAAAATGCTGAATCAGCCAGGTGGAACTCCGTACCCAAATCACTTGGAATTTTAAGAAAAACTGTCTACAATTTTATATCCCATCGAATGACTATTTGGAGAATTTTTGTACGCTGGAGCACCTGAGGGAAGATGTCATCTAAAAACCAAAGGAAGTTCAAGACAGTGAATGAGGCATACTTGGCTTGGTATACTGCTATGAGGGAAAAGCATAGACAGTTCCCCAGGGTGGATACAATCGTATGTAACAAGGCAATCCAGCTAGCTTAAAGATTGCACCAGAATGACTTCAAGGCTTCCAAAGGTTTGTTTCGCTCTTGGTCAGAAATATGGCATCCAATCATACAAATTAACAACAAGCAACTCATGTGCATTCATTTATAGGTTTCTGGGGGAACGTTTAGCGGTATAATGTGATGTAGTGGACGAGTTTCAATCGGTATAATCGCAGTTGATCCGCGGATACGCTGACAGATGGAACAGCTTTGTATTACAAGCAGCTCTCTGAAGAAACATCAAGTCTCAAAGGCAAGGCAGTTTCTAGATCCAACAAATCAAAATGAGAGGAAACGTTACTGCTTTGTGGGAGCATGATTGGAGTAAATTTATCACCGCTAGTGATTGCAAATTTTCAAACTCCACGATGCCTCCGAGGTCTAGAAAGAAAAAAGCCTTCCATTCAGTTATAACTTTTCAAAGAATGCATGGATGACTTCTGTGTTACTTCGCAGTTGGCTGTCCAATGCCAACCGTAAAATTGTTTCTCAAAGGTGCTCCAGTTTACCATTTATGGATAACGCCCGTTGCCATAATAAAGCTGTATTATTCTCCAATGCCGAATTATTACGGCTGCCTGAGAACTGTTCTTTAATGTTACAATCAATGAAACACGGTGTAATTTGGTCTTTCAATTGTTCGTTTCGGAAACATTTACTGGAATATTTTTCATCTATGATCGAAGATGAGCAACTTATCATGAAAGCCGAGGTGGACATTCTCATGATCATGCATCTGGTCAAGAAAGCCTGCGTGTCTGTGCATCCGTACGTACTGATCAACAATTTCATGAAAGCTGGGTTCAAATTCACATTGATGCAGCCGGTGATGCAGCCATCAGAGGATACGTTCGACCTAATGGAGAAATTTACTCATTATGTGTCTATTAATGAATGTCTTTTGGAAGAAATCGCCTATTTAAAGTTAGATGATGAAGAAATGGGTTTTTTTAAATTTTTGCATTGTTTCTTTTTCAGTCATTGAATAAATTCGTTTCAAATCAAGCTAAGCGTCAGAAAGAGGAAGATGAATGTGGGGCGGTGAATGCGCTGAAAGTTATCTCAAACAGAGAGGCGCCAAAGTTATTGGATCAACTGAAGGTATTTGCCTTGACCAATGCTCTGAGTTCGGGTTGATTACTGGAGTGTACGTATGATGTAAATAGAGCGTTTATTGATTTCCAAAGGAAGGCAAAGCCGAAACAAACGACGATTTATGATTTTTCTAAAAATAAACCTTCATAATCTGCAAAGTATTATTTACAATTCTGTCTAGTGAACTAACTATATATTAGATTCGTAGACTAAAAGTAGAGCTTTGCACAGGTAACAGAAATAACACATTCTTCGTTCATTTTTCCTCAAATATTTAACTATAAGCAGTGTTAAAGCTAAAAAGACATCTAAAGTAAAACACCTCAGTCCAGTGAAAATGCACTTTAATCGTTGTTGGTAGCAATGAAAGTATTTTAGAAATATTGTACAGGAACATAGTGATTAAACGAATATCCTGTAAAATAGGGTGTGTAAACTTATAGATTAATTTCAACGGTACTACAAAATTTTGAGCTGTACGCGGAAAGCTTTGATGAAGGCGAAATGGTTAACGGAAATACGTTGACAACTCCTATCGTATCCATATGAGTTCCGAATCATTTTATTTCCTTATGTTTCCCGCAGTGGCAATGCGCATTCCACTCCAGGCATTTTTGGATAGGCAGATAGTTTACTGTGTTGTGTGGAAGACTGTTGTTGTTCCATTCCGGTTTTCCGTCCAGTAAATGCGTATCAATAACAAATAATGCGAATTCATAGAACAAAATGCAACTTTCCGGTTTGTAAATTCAGTGCACAGACCATATAGATTTTATCTTTTTCTTTGCATTTAGCTACACTTTTATCGAGTTTGATTTTTTCTATTTATTTTCATCATGCACTCTCACTCATTAAAAACTGTATTTCAGACAGTCGCGACTCCATTTACATGACAAAAAATACCGATTGGGTCTCAGTAAATCGCTCAGTAAATCCTTTCCAAAAAAAATTGAAACTTCAAAGAATGAAATCATTGGAAGATATCTTCTCTAGGATAAAATGTTGTTTGATATATTTTCACAATCGCTGTAAACGGCGTTTGAAACCACGCGCGAAACGTTTTGCACTAGTTATTTCGCACCACATCTTACAATGTTTAAGAACTTACCTTAATGGTCCACCACTTGTTTCGATGACTTCAAGTGAAATCTCACAAACCTCATGATACGTACGTATCTTTAACCATTGCTGCAACCTATCCGATTCACCTATGGCATTCCATCCTGTCTGATCTAGAACTAGAATCTCCCCCATTGACTTCCATGCTCGATGACCTTGGACCATATCAGTTGTATATGTTTTCATATCCTACCTTCCCTTGTACGTCCGACGTGTGTATAACAACCATCCGCTTGTTTCCTAGACCACTCCTCTGCAGCTGCTTCAATCAGAACGAGAGCTCTTTATCCACAATTTGAGTTGCATCGTTGATGCTTTACAGAACTGCATTATATCTAGATTTTCTCCATGCATTTCCGTTCCGATACTTCAAGAGATCTTATGCATCACCTGTTCTCTCACTTTATACACCCGGTGTGTGTTTGCTCACCATCTGTCCCATTTATATCTCTCATTTTGATGTTTCCAATCGCTGCTTTCCGCTCCTGTCGCGTCCCATCTACGAAGAAAAACGTTCCTATTCTTTGTTCTTCCTTGACGTTCTAATTACTTCGTGGTTGATATTAGTCCACTGTGCATCGATGACAGTTAACACACTACAGCTCCCAGATCATCACCATAGGTGTTTTCAACCTTCACCGCGGAATCACAAATGGTCATTCTTAACACCCGTATATTTGATTCCACAGAGAAGTGCACTCATACTGTTGACTTGTGATTGATTGATTTGCAGTTTTCTCCGTTTAAGAACTTCTCTTCATCCTGCCTACATGATTCGCCAGCTAATAGACTTACCTATACACATTACAATCTGTATGCCGGATGAAGTGGTTTCCACGAGTTTGTAGCAGGCTCACCTTGACGTGATTGTGGTATCCTTCCTCTCCCTCGCCCTCAACGTATCAAATTCAGCCATGGGTTTAATGGAAAGCTACACTTTAAGGCATGCACCCGTATGTTACCTATTTCTTTAAACCCCGAAATCAACGTACAAAAGCAGTTTTCGATGGTTTGTTGCGATTTCGTCAATGTGTAAACGAATACTTTCCCGTATAGGGCGCTTCTGGAGATCTGGTTCACAATCCCTCCCTGAAATTTGAGACACGCTCCTTTTATTTACAATTCTATCGTATCTGCATCCACTCGTATTTTCTCATGCTTGCACAACTCATTTTGGTGCACATCTTATTCTAAAAGTTATAATGAGCAATATTTTTCTAGTACTTCACTTGATGTATGTGGTAGTAGCAGGTAGTTCGGATCCACTAGCGAGGGGCATAATTCTATTCAAATGACAGTCACTCTGTCCGTCTTTTATGTCATTGAAGTAGCGAGGGGAAACAAATTCACTCTCATTTCGATTGCTACCAAACGCACAGAATCCAGCAAAATGTGTCTATTATCAAAGATCCATTTGCGACTTATTATTATACACGTTATATTAGATCTTCTGCATTTGCCCATTAAGTATAATCAAAACTGACCTCCTTGATTACTTCTACTACTACTTGAGTGACTCTAACATTTCCTTTTTATTGCACACTTAAGTGTGATCAACAGTAGACGGTGCAAATCCTATAGTCACGAGGACCTGTTCAATGGTGGAAACCGGTAACACAAACCCCGGGACTTGGAGTGGAGAAACACACAAGACCCCCATAGGTCAGGCATGGTATTGAACCGGACGACAGGAGAGCTACCTACCACCAAATTCGGGTGATTGTGGCGGGGTTCGAACCTCGTACCATAGGTTCCAAAGCACGCCGGTGACAGGGGCTAAGCACCCCCACCATGATGGGTTTTTATGGAAAACGTATGAGGTTGAACTCTCCCCCTGCTTCCTCAGTTGTAAATGAAGCACAATTTACGCAAGATCAACCAAGGTTCTTTTTGATTGATTTCCTTTCAGAGTGATCCGAGCAAACTACGGCATTTACCGAAATTTCGTGCGATATCCCGCCCTTTTTCTTCCCTCCAACTCTCTTAATGAACCGTCTGATTGTGTTCCACTCGAACCAGATTTGAAGGCCATCGCCGTATTGCAACAAGATAATTAAATATTTTGCTATACTGCTAAAGTAGGTAATTTTCATCATTCTATCAAACCTGGTCTATCTTTCAATTCCTCAGTATTTAAATTCACTCCTTCTGTAGTTGAACTTTGCTGTGGATCACCTGTTACCATTTCTACGCCCTTTTATATTGCTTGAAAGGCGTTGCACGTATCCATTAAAACTTGCCTACGTTTCCCGGGCTAACTGATTTGTCATCCTCTAACAAATTATTACTTTGTAGGTGGCCTAAATAGTACTTGTAACCATTTGCAAATCCCCATGCAAATGCATCCTTCGTCCTTGTCTACCGTTATCATCCGAGATGTTCCTCTGCGGAGCGTGTCAAATCAATTTAATTTAGAGTTGCTAGATCAATTTAGGCCAGCTTCACCAAGTACATCTGAAACCCTGTCAAAATTGTATAACAGGAGCAACAATCGCCCTTACTCGTTTAACTCCAGAACATTTCTCTAGGAGCCGAATCGACGAGATGATTACCCAAGAGCTTATGACTCTGCTAATACATGTTTACATTTCCAAAGCTGAACACGAAAATCCGAAACCAATGGTAAAAGAGACATTCAAAATGAGAGGTTCACATAAGATTCAAAAAACCGGTGCCCACACAAACCAACCTTGTGCATGCAGGAATAATCATGCAATAGTCCGATGGTTGGTCGACATGTTGAACTCTATTTGTAAAGCTCTGATGCCTCATTATTTGAGGGACTCTGAAATTTATTAGATAATTTTAATTCACCCTCTCGTAAAAAGGTTTACCTTTTCACAAACGTTTCCCTATACGGAAATCTAGGCTTTTAATGTGATTATATCTCTTTGTTGTATATCCACCTTTCTAATCCCATTGTTTATCTGAAAGATCTTATCATTGTACACATTGAGAAATAACATTTTGAATTTGAAGGAACAGCGCGCAAGCAAATGGATAGTGTAGCAATGGGTATTTTCCTGGGCCAAACATTAGCTGATATATTTCTAGGAATGGTTGAAAGACGATAGAAGGACAATATTTCAATCGCTGTTTTGTGCAAACGTTATGTCGATTATATTTAGATTTACACCGAATCTAATGAACTTAACACCATTTTTACACCACTTTATATCGTTGAATCCAGCGCTTCTGTTTCCCTTGAGGAGAAAAGGATGGTTGTTTGAACATATAAATATGAAAATCAACAGGCAATTAGATGGCACCTTGCAAAGACCCGTCTACCGGGAGACCACAGGAGTAGACATTACTTTTAATTTTCTAGTTTCGCTCCTGTGGCATACTAAAGAGGTTCGGTGAAGACACTGTCCATCGTGCCAGAATTATCGGCTCTCGTGACTCCCTGCAAGAAGAAGAGGCCTTTCGGAGAAGGACACCTCTAGATAATGGTTATCCTATAACAATCGTTGGGTGTGCAGAGCAGAGGGCAACCGGTTGATCCCGTGTGCGAAGTACCCAAGAACTGCGTCTTCTTCAAACTGGCCCTAAATGATGATCATCTAATGAGGAATGTGCGTCAAAAGCTAAGGATGGCAATATGTTATACGCTTCCTACCGCACAGCTGCGACCGATACCGTATACTCATGGAAGTCGTTTGGGTAATCAAAAACAGAACTAGCCGTAAACTCCTATTTCACATGTTGTCTACCAGTTCATCTGTAGTTGCGGTGACATTTACATCGGCTTCCGTCACAACGGATGTCTGAACACATTCTCAAGATGTTTATAAGATGAATGACTAAGTATTTGTTTTCTGTCTGTTGTAGCGAATGATATTTGTTTGTTATTTCCATTGCGAACTTAATATCTATTATCATGGGGGCTAAAACCTGTACTGTAAAAATCATGTGTTTCAAATGTTAATCAAAAGGTGTAATGATCACGTACATCACGGTGAATGAAATTCAACTCAGGTTCGTGACTACCCATCGTTCAACAATACCACAGCGGTTTCGCATGCATCTTGAACGCGCTTATGGATTTCGCGATGTACGACAGTAGTTAAGATTCCTGTTCATTGAAAGGTGAATAATACGATCGGTTTGAGTGGTGCTGCACACACTTTAGTCTGCCTTGTTCCAACTCAGTCCGATTCACATTTTCTAAGCGCCTCTTTGGAAAATACTCCCAGTATTCTTGTGTTATTTAAGTTTATTTCTCTCACCTACTTCCTCTCCAGAACCTCATTAATCAACTTGTGTTCGCCGAATTTGACAATAGGAGATTTATCGCGTTTCCTCCAATCCAGTTGTTTTCTGCTTATTCCCGCAAACCTGTTTCCCGATTGAAAGGCAAAACAAGTCGTACGTCTATGCACAGGTTGGTCGCAGTCAAACAGCTGTCTCATCTGAGTGTTCGGTGCAAAGTACATCCGCAAAAACTATACGGCAGCCTGTCAGTGAACAATCGCGGAACTTCATGCACTCAATTGTCGTTGACGGGATGCATTAGGGCTGGTTTAGATGGCACAGTTGTGAAAGCGGAAGCCAGCATAAGCCTCGTTTGGGTTTGAAAGATTGTTGTCAGCAATATAACAGTTTGATTTCATTTTTCAGTGCTATTGAAGGTGATTATTGATACTGCATTCGGTATGGCTATAGCTAAAATTACACGTGCTACAAAAAATGTTACTTGTCTTTCTAAAATCTTCGCGATTTTGAAGTATCAACTGATTTATATCACTAAAGTGAAAACGGTAAGTCCTAAAGATGAAAAGCGAAATGCGAGTTCCTAAAAGATCTAAATGGGCTCAGCCGATCCAGGAAAAGCTGCAGTATGCAATATGAACAAAAAACGATGAGAGTTTTTGCAGTTAAACCCAAGACTCAAGTTGACTAACTAGTTCTTCTTCACCCATAAACAATGCCTGCAATGGTTCGATACAATATAAGAGTAGTGTAATGGAACACAACAAGAAAGAAATTGTCACAACCCACGGAATGACAGCTTTGCATTATTGATAACTTGAAGAATTATTTCCTCAATCAGTTGGACCGTTCACAAATGTCAATGTGGCAACTATTCATATATAATTTGATCACGATGAGGCCAGATATGGTCCAGCTTCTGCCTCCGCGAACAGCTCAATAACCTATATGTTTATCGACAAGATGTGAAGTGATCCATACTGAAAGAACCTTCAGGTATTTAGACCTATCTTTCAAAAATGTTATTACACCTTGACTCCTTACTATCGTGTAGTTGCTGTTTGTACTATGCCTAGTATTGAACATTATTCACCTCTATATAACTATGTTGCTTAGTCACCTGATACCGCTGTTTTGTACACTTTTTATCACTTCCATCGTAGAATGAAAAAGACCGCTTTGAAGCTAATCAACTAACAAATTTATCGCCCGCTAAAACTTTCAATTGCCAAGAACAGACAAAACTTTGCTTTGAAACGCCGCGAATGAAAGAGCAGTACTCAAACAATTTTTGAAACAACTTCGAAATAGGATCTATTAACTAACTTATCGTTTACTATTCGTTGCAAGTCGAGTTCGCAATATGAGTAATCCAAATTCGTTTATGATTGTCGTCAGCAGGTTTAATATGTAATAGTCTGTAAAAGTTCGATAATCTAGTTGTCATTTCATATCCGAATTATATATATATATATATGTATATATATGTATATAAATGAGTCGAATGTACCACATGGAGAACATAATTTAAAGGTGTTTTCCATTTGAGTTAACGGGCAAACAACACTATCCGTCCGTTTGCGTTGGTTTTAGCCAAAATGAAATGATCGATTATCACTGAAAGTGAAGTTTGATAGAACTGGATTTATTGATTCCGAAGAGTGTGGTGGGAACAGGCTGACAGAGTGGTAACGCATATGCCAGGAGGGGGAGGCAGAATTCAGTGATGCACTAACATTCAGCGCCACCAAGAATCAAGAGCGGCAACTATGCCTTGTTAAGTATAGTCATTCCAAAAAGGAAATACAAATTTGCGTCCACATAGAAATATTTGGCAAACGAGATCATTTGTGAACGTATCATCACCTGGGCTTTAAAATCTGTGACAATGCTCAGCATACAAGAACTTTTGGCACAAGGGATTTGCCGATTTTGACAATTGTGATTACCCCTAGATGAAAATAAAAACNAAACATCTAACCATTTACATTTCTGCACCATATTACAGCTTAAAAATGAACATAAGTTTTATAATTATACCACTGAGAAAAGCCATAAACCGCCCTTTGCATTTTTCAACTCTTCTTATAATGTGATTTTCTCACTGTCTGGATTAATTTCACGGGTAAATAAATTGGTTTGATTGAAAGCCTTGTCAAATTGAGAGTGTATTGATGGCTCACAAAAGAACATAATGGATGTTGTAACTAAAGCACTAATTAGATGGCCGTAGATCATTTAAAATAGACACCAGAAGGGAAGATTAATTCGCGATAGAGCATTAGCAGTAAGGTTTTAACCCCCCACAAGACGTAATTGATTAGTTTTTCTCGTGAAGAGGTAGAACCCGAAGGTGTATGTAAGGAAACAATTGAGGATGCAGTACTGACACCCGTTCTACATGGTCCTTCTAATTATAAATCTTTCAAAATGTTTTTTATGCGAAACGGTTCAGGGTATCTAGTGTTGGAATGGAAGAAACTTTTCCATTCAATAGATCTGCAGTGAGATTACGTGAAGGCCGTTGCGCTGTTTCAGACCGGTGGCTGTTGTCTTTCAATAAAATTTCACCGGATATTGCAATCTGATCCAGGTTGTTTTGGGTCTAAAGCATCACTAGAAAAACAAGAATCACTGAAGGGGTATTTTAATTAGTTGCTGAATTGGAGTGGTAAAACTGATTGGTACTCAACCAATCAATATTAGGATCACATAGAACCCCATATCATTCAGGGAGCAAGTTTCTTTTTAAGCCACATATAGAGGAAATAAATTCCCATACCTTGGGAAGTAGGGCTAAGCCCCATCAACTGAATTAATAAAGCTTGCTTCAATGTTGAGATTTATGATAAATGCGGTTTTGTAAAATCATGAAAGGAGCTAAGCAAGCTCGTATGCGTTACGCAGAAACAAGTCAATACACGTTACGGATCCGACATTGATTGGACTCAGACCCTCATCGTCCTCTAGAGGATTGAATTCGTCAGACTGACCTTAAAAATATTGATGATTGCGTTCGATCTTTTTAGTATCCGGAAATATAGAGATTCGGGGTGGAAACAAAGCCCATTTGAATAATGCTGGATGCAAATCTGAAGATCATGGATTGCTCTGAAAAAGAGGCAAAGTCTTCCGGGCTGCACTGCAGTTGGCAACGGCTAATGCTCACTAACAAAACGGCCGACTTATGCTGAGGACGCTGAAAACCGATCACTTCTTTTCGGAACTAATGCTACAGAACCTGGCGTTCAACCGTTTCACTTATGAAGCTCTCACCTGCTACTTGCATAAACATGATTTGTTATCTCGGAGATGAGTCCTCTTCAGAAAACTAAGACTTCAATAAGCGTAACGGTTGCCTGGGCGCAGGCGATATAGACTGACGAAATCCGGTTAACCCTCAGACACTGTGGCGGGATCATTTGAGTAATGGTAATCATGTGAAACGTGCATGAATGATGATATAACAATTCCCGTCTCACAAGTCGATAGCGACTCTTTGCATAACCGTAGAAGAGGCACGCATTCCGATTAGGTGAAATGATTAAACTTGTTACCCGAATTTAAGGCAGCTAGTTATTTCGTGATTCTGTAAAACAGTCAGCTCCCACAGAGGTGTTATATGCCAGGCATTATCCTCTAGCACTACATGGAGCTTTCAAGGAGTAACGGTATCGCAGGGACAAATCCGGAAATTATCATAGGCAGGACTTTTACCGTTGGAGAGATGATGTGATAGAGTATGTTCATAGTTATTATCAGCTTTCTCTGGCGTGTTTGAGAGCACGCGGAGCTAAACATTAGTTACTTTGGGAAATTTGAATAACAGGTTGTTGCCAATGGGCCGACCATTCATTCGAACACAAATGGAGATGACCCCTGAAATATAAGAAACATCAAAGTGTCTTCGCCCCATGAAACAAATGACATGCTACTTATTCGACAGGTGAGTTTCTTATGTAGAATCTAGCCAAATGGGAATACTCCCTCGAAGATAGTAAACATGATATCATGAAGAAACCTGGCAAGCACGCCTTTTAATTATAAACAAACGCATGAGTCCTCTCACGTACTTACAACTATGTGGAGACAAATACCGAATTACGTGAAAAATCACAAGTAATAAAAATGTTATTCTAACCGCAATAATTTGAAACAAATCATTAAATGAAAATAAAACTAAGTAGAAATTCTTCGACCCTAAGGAGGTGATAAAATATCATCCATTTTCAGAATGAATTTAGATCAACAGTGAGTGAATTTGGCTTTCCGTCCGCTTTTATGGGCGCATTGTTGAACGGAAAGAAATATAGTGCATTCAGACGCATTTTCGGTTCATGATATTGAAGTAATACATATTCCTTTTGCGATAGTTGTGAAAAAGTAAGAACTTTGACTGAGGTTTCAAAACAAAATCGCTAAGATTAAAAAGTTACTCTTCTCAAATGCCAGAAAATTTGAAACATGTCAATCTACTGTCGAAAGACAGACTAATCACCGGCACAAGATACATAAGCTTTATTAATCTCCAAACAATTCTAAGATCAAAACTGCTTGAAAATTCACCATCGTAACAGGTGCGTGAAATGTATGACGAATTTTGTCACCGTCGATAATTCTTTGAAATAGGCGCGCTGAACTCAAAGTTTGCTGAGTGCGATTATAGAATAATCGCACTCATAGTTATTGTTTTAATTATTGTTACTTTTATAACTCTGTAAAATTCTTAAACATGCTAATATTACAATTGCTTTTTTCAACGATTTTTTTACGATCGTCGACAAAATATTGTTATTCGTTATGATCAGGTTCATAAAACAAATGTTATCTGTTATCATATCATGCAATGAAACTGTTGTTTGATTTGTTGCGGACTCTAACTGTGAACCTTCATTGATTTTTAACTGAATACGTGCGACACAGTATGTGTAATATTGTGGGATGAAGTTCAGTACCCATTGTGATAAAGCGGAAAGAATGATTTGATAATTTGGGCATTTTTTGGTCAACTGAAGAACAGACATTAGTGCATATGTGTACATATTTTTGCCCTGACATGTTGCATAAAATTATCGCGGACAATATGATTCAGAATGATTGATCATGCATGCATTCACATATTTATCATTTCACCACATTTTAGTCTCTAAACATGCCTCGTCTACTGATATTAGAACTAGGGATCACAGCTGGAATTGCCACACCGTAAGAGTACTGTTAAACGCTAGTCATTTAAAATTGTTCTGTACTGACAAACACATTGGGGTTTGACCCATTTACCGAGTTTATTCATGATTCATTGCCTGAAAAATTCCACCATATATTTTGAACCATAAAATCACTGACATGCCATGGAGATGTTTGTGGTAACCAACAAAGAGCACTGGACCGCTGTTCCATCCTGCTTCGGACTCGTCAGCAGTGCATACGTTTAATGTCAAAGCTGGCTACTCTAAAAACATCAAATCACTGCTTTGAAAGTAATCACATTTTGATGATGATAATGATTTCGATGATTTCGATGAGGAGGAGGAGGATAAGGATGATGATAATAGTAATGGCTCATTTTACTGTTTTCAACAGATTTGTGTTCTAACTAATGACTCATGTTAATACAAGATGAATATGGAAAACCCAGGTATCAAGCTTGCGGATTGCACACGTTTGTCTGAGGACAAGTCTCTCAAACATATATTGTGTTTCTCTTCTGTCTTGGAGTAGCATTCGAAGTATTCTTGGAATCACCTGCAAAGTTTGCGGGGGAAAGAAAAAAGAACATTAGAATTATACATTATTATCGTGCCTTTTGAGCGTTTTTCGTGAATCTCCAAACAAAGGAAAAGGTTTCAAATAGTACGCATACTTATTTAAAAAATCAAACAGCATTTAGGAATATCCACCTTAGAAAATGATACTACCAACATGTACGATTGATACAGTGACGTTCTGAATCTGAGGTGCAACAACGATAACGAGTTCAGCGACATCATATCTAACCAAATCAATATTACGGTCTGCAATAGCCCAAGAGCCACCATGACTAAACCATTTCATAAAACAACCTTTATTCTCTTCACTTCGGGTAAAATCATTCGAAAAAGTCGTTCGGATGACCGAGTGTACAAAACAACAGAGTCCACAAAGATGAGTGTTGTGTAGGTTACTGATAAGGTTTATACTTATACTAACATTTGTCAGCTGTTAGTCTAAAAAAGCATTGTTCACATTTATTTGTTGTCAACTAATTAACAAGTTAAAGATGAAATTCATAGAATGAATGCAGCAGTGGTGTCATCACAGCTCATCTCAGTCAATGAATGAGCCGTGTATTGGACATTTTTGGATAAAATCAATTGCCCTTAGCACCAACTGAAGCGAGATGCAATTTTCTTATCCAAAGGGGTATTGGATTTTGATTAATAAACGGACAGACTGCAATTAATTTGGTTAATATGTCTGCGCCACAAGAATACCCAGCGAACGACGCGGGATTGCTCCGTAATGAGCAACTATGCAAGATCAATACAATGGGGGAAAACAAGTTTTAAAAATAAGTCAACAAAGTTTGATAATGCGATAAAAATGTTACTGAGCCTTGGACAGCTGTTTAATCCTGTTTGGGAATCGTCAGCAGTGCGTACTTTTTGTGTCTCTGTCAGAGAAAGAACCGCAAACGTTCGGGTTTGGATTTCAAACCCTTACCCCTGAACTACACGGTCGGCAGTTATCACCTTGGGCGAATGGCTTAATCAATTTTACGGTAGCAAGCTTGGATTGGTCCGTTCGATTGTTGAGAGGCACCAGGCACCAGGTGGTTTTAGTCCTGGCAGGGAGACAAAATGCACGCAATGCTGACGATTCCCAAACAGGACGAAACAGCAGTCCTGTGCTCTTTGTCGGTTATCGCAAGCATTTAAATCGCATGCAAATACATGAACACGTGCAAAAGTAGTAACCTCTCAAGGATTGAAATCCCCACCCAAGACCATCAAGAGTGCCTGGTGCCTCTTAACAATCAAATTTGCTAATCCAGGCATGCTACTTTAAAAAGGTTCATAATTTGCCCTTTGGAAGTAAACTTTATAGTTCTTGAAACAAAGCATTTCGGTTAATCAGGTTCTGAAACCAGAGCGGATAAATCTAAAGCAGTTGTTTATGCTAAGAGTGAGAGAGCTATTTAAAGAAGAATACGAATGACAAAAACACCCTGGACGGTGACCAACGGGTGCCTGTTTAATATCAAATTAAGCAAAACAACAGATGTTGATTATTCCGATTATCACAAAAAGAAGTAGCATTTACTGTCAGCGAAAAAATACTCCAAATGCTAGACACAGCAAAGCACTTGTCAAACAGGTGTGAGTGATCTGACGAGTATCAAAATAAATGTTCTTTTTCTACGGAAAGATGAAATATTTGTTGTTCAACTTCAAGCTCACACAAAATAAGAATATTTTTTCCGCAAGGTACATTTTTGGGATTGAAATTTTGATTGGGACTTTAATTGACACAACCATCACCTCCTAGTTCGAATGCTTCCAAGCATATTGTTTTAAAAAGTGAATTGTTGTTCACAAAGCAAAACAATCACGCGCATTTTTTCTCGTGGAATACCCACCGTGCTGTGGCATGTGCGTGCGCGTGTTTGTACATGTACCGCCTCTCACATTCAATCGTTGATTTTCATCGCAAAAATAGACTGGTCTGTAGGTACTCCTGTATGGTTTTGTAGAACACCTTTCATGAAAAGGTCGGCAACTCCTTGAATTTCCTCTCAGTATGATAGCTAGAATCAGGATGCTCAGGCAATTTTTCTGTCTATTTCACAGCAGCGGATAATTACGGAGTATACAAGTCTTGACTGGCTGAAAGTTAGTTCGATCTTCTAATCGTCTACGGCAACGTTTCAATGCTTTTTATATCGTTAACATGTTGAATATATAAACATCAGAACGCATATTAATTAACCAAATGATTTGAGTAATGTCGAAAATCAGGGTCATCTTCGCTGCCTCGTTTACCAAGATTTTATGATGTCCATTGAGACACCTATCAGTTTGAGCATGGAATGGTGATATACATGCATTGGTCTAGGTAAGAATGGATTCTGTTGGTGAAACATTGTTAAATAATGATGCTTCAGAAGCTGATCTACACGTCTTTCACAAGTCATTGATTTTCTTTCGCATATATTCTTTCCCCCTGGAGATTCAAGCGTCCATAAGGCTTTCTCGCTGACCATTTTACTTTCGAAAAGGAGGACTTTTTACACGTTGGTGTTTCATAGAGTGACAGAAATTAGCAAACACATTTGATGTTAAGTGAATCTTTTCGCCAGTGACCTGGTTTAGGGAAAAGATGGTGCGAAAAGTGTCTTAAGATGAAAACGATGTTAAAGTAACAACCTGTTTTTACGAGAACTATTTTCGTCCATCGTAAATGGATTAAATATTGCATGATTGACGTTTTTGCTTCAATACTGTAAGTGTTTTATTGTTCCTCCAAATTTCTTGTTGACCATATAGCCAGAGTAATGCACAAATAAATTGTCGTTAGTTGCTGAGCGAACTTGCGATACATTGATTTTACTTTAAATAAAGCCTCCGTTACGTTGCTATTGACTCCAATGTGCGAATGATACTGCTTTTTACGCGTTTCAAACCTTAGAAAAACTGCGTAAAATGTTCATAGCCTTTTCAATGCTTGACGCTAGTTGCTATTTTTATACCTAAACTGGTAGTGAGAAAACCTGATTTCATGTTTAGATTTCAAGCATTTGTTATAATTTTTGCTCTGAAGTTCTGTCCGTACAGTCAAATCAAAGAGTTTTACTACAGGTTATCTAATATGTAATTCCCAGTAGATGGAAAATCGGTAAGATGGCGGACATTGTGAGAAGTGATTGTTGATCTGCATTGACTAAGTAGAAGCAGGGAGGCGTATTTCCACCTTTACGTATGATGAATAGATCGACGGGTTTCGTGATAGTGACTGTGAAGATAAAGTGAAGTTCTGGCCTGTCAAAATACATTTGTTTCAACTTTGTAAAACAGAGCGATCAAAAGAAACTGAGTGTTTCGAATTTTACAAAATTGATTGGCAAATAAATTGATTTATGTCAGAAGAGGCTGCATATTTTTAGGAAAAAACTAGTCGTAAACAGGGGCGCAGTATCTTGGTTTGTTTTGTTGATTATGCGTAAGGTGCAAGAAATAAGGCGTGCTCATCAAAAGTGAGGGATAATCTGAAACTTAAATCTTTGCTATAATCAACCAGTTAAAATGACTGGAGCTCTGATTTTTCAAAGTTCACAAATGTGACTCAGTAAGAGATATACCGCAGAGTTATGCAGACAAGCCAGTGAAATCGAAGACAACCATCATAGTTTTGCACGGGTTGTTAGCTTCGGTAACTTGCGCGGACAGTTGAAATAAACTTTTGAAATAATGAGGTACATCCAAAATGAGTAATATGTTTCAGTCACATTTGAGGGAAACAGTAACACATTTTTTCTACCCTAAACCTTTGTGCCCAACTTAACAGTCATCAGTCGTACACCTATAGGTTTGTTGATATCACTCCCAGCAAACACGATGAGTGAACATGTGCCTATTGGTGGTGTTTAAGAACAAAAGTGGAATAGAAAGATCAGTTTCTGCTTCCGGTTCGATTTAACCTGGGATGGGATCTTTGTGAACGCCGTCCGCATAAACATACACAGATTCAGTAATTTTAACTGGCTCTAAATGCGTCTCGGTGCGTGTCTACCTAAAACGGATTGGCCTGATGGAATGAGCTTTTGATCCGATATTAATGCATTCGCATCATCGAATGAGTCCACTGGCCATCCAAAAAACGTGTGATCACGGATATTTGGCAGAATACATTCTCATTGCATCTGGATCGTGAAACAGATGCACCAGAGTGCGTGACAGTATTACGACCGCTTTGCTTTAGCGTCACAGCAAATATTGAATGCGTTATTGGAAAATAGTGCCTAAAGATAATCTGACACGTAACAGTACTAGTTATGATAAAACCAGAACAAGTGTTTTATTGCGGCCTATTGGTATATCTGTACTAAACGTTTATTACATGCACCGCATGACACCAATTTAATACTATTGAGTATTCATTAGCTTTCAACTACAAATGTTTTCAATACCAAGGTGCTGCAGTTAATTGTCTAATCTACCGTGAACCGCAAATAGCGGCAAATAAAATACTGTTCTCTTTTCCTAGTGTAAGCGATTTAGAACAATAAATTCACGGATAGCATTGATTTTGAAATATTATCTTTTAGAACTAGAGCGGAAATGAAAGTTTACCTCAGCTGTGCATTCTTTTTAGCCCCCCCCCCCTTATGTTTCGATTCTTAATCCAATCATATGGTGGTCATCACGTGGCACCATTCAGCCGTTTCGTAACAACTGCAGTACTTCGCAAAGGGTTTCTATTCTTTTTTTTCTCAGTAACGGAATGCTGTTAACAATAAACCATGGCAGAGATTTACTTACTCTTTGGGGCATTGAGCGCGTTCAAAAACCTTGAAGTTATTAAGCATATGCGACCAGGAAATACTAAGCATTTGTATTTGTATAACTTTTGCAAGCGCAGATATGTTTACAATTCAGTTAAAAATTGTGTACTGGTGGTCACACCGGAGAAAATATAGAAGTATAGACAACTCCAATGGAGTGCTGTGTAAAAAACGTCTCCGCAGTTTGATGCACTTAAGAAAAGATTGACATATTTCATTAATAACCCGTCCCTTGTTGGTCAAGATTCGAGTCAGATAGAGTACGGGGAGTTTTATAAATGTTTATTCCAGATGGTAGATAACGATAAGTGGAGCGAGTGATCGAGTGGGAGCGGCAAGAAGATAAGTCAAGATACAAAGGATTGGAAGGGTCGTTTACAATCCTATTGGAAATTGTCACACAAGACCTTATTTGACAAATAAAAAGTTGTGATTGGTGACTAAGCCAAAATTAAAGATGCACGGATTATTATCATTAATCCACGACGGGTAGTTTTAAAGTCGTGTTCCAATAGACCTGGAAACGTACAGGGGAGCGGTAAAGTAAAATAGGGAGAAAGCATTTTTTAACAAAGGAGAACACAACTTGTTGGGGAGTGCGAAATTGTCTGAGCCACCGAAGCTGAAAGGAAAGACTCCGTAGTTTCCCCCTACACTTCTGAATGTGTGTCGACCACCGAGCATTGGGCGAACAGTGCCAGAAACCAAGCAACCCCGTGTAAACAAATTAAATTCACAACCAAACTTCAAAGTTTGCAAACGTTCTGAAACGTATTCATCACTCCTAAATTATTGAAACAGATTTGTCTCACAGTTCAGCCTTCCCGATGTGTTGCTGTTAAAATTAAACAAAAGTCGAATAAGAAAGTACATTGATAACTTCTCCTAAATACTGCTGATTTGTTCACAGAGCCTCGCTAAAGTTACATTACCAGGTTAAATGGCAACTTTCGTTATTTTGGTGTGATATTTTTCTGTTTGTGTTCCTTCATTCATTTCATAAGCTCAATTCCTGTTCGATGTTCACCAGTGAACTAGAGTGAAGCGGAGCGGTATTTTTGTCTTGTGTGGGGTTCTTAGGTCCGTTTTCCAGCAGAGACGTAATCTATCATTATTGCGTCAATTGATTCAAGAGGGGAAATACAAATTTTATTGATTCGAGTATTGTTGTTTCTCAAAGATTTTGAATGGTTTCCTTTTATCACACACCGATAAATTACTCGTTATTTTTATTCCTCCTTAAAATCCATAAACGTTTTCACAAAACCTTGGCGTGAAACCTGTTTGGTCTTGTGTTTCTACTTTTCACGTTTTCGTAGCTTTTCACATAGATCGAGGTTCAAGCTATTTGGCCAGTTAATCAATTACGGTATTTGTTCTCCTAAGAGGTGCCTACTTCTATTCACTTGTATGCTCACTATCACTGACGTTTTCCGTTTGCTGTAATGCAGTTACGTGTACAGAGTATTAAGAAATACATTTATAAAAGTTTCATATGAGTATTTTGATGCAATAACGCTGTTAGACATGTCATACTCCGAATGAAGGCAAGATCTCAGAAATAAAAAGGCGAGCTACATCTCTGTCATAACTTGGAAGCAATTAACTTACAGATGCAAACGTAAATACGTAATCGGAGTATCAGTTATTCTCAATACGTTTGTAAAGTATCAGATGGTATTGCTGATATTTTAATGCTAAGACATTTCATTGTACCGTGTGAAAATTCTCATTATTCTGTAGTATGATGAATATCTTGCTTCTAAGTAACGTGAATGTGTGGGCCATGACTGTTTTTCTGTTCCAATCTGGATACCATAATTTCCGAACCCTGTAATTATCAGTGAGTTAAAATAATGTCAGGCAAATTAAGTATTTTTAAATAAATCGTTATATAATAGGCTGATAATCAATCCAAACATACCAAACATAATCAGAATTTTAATCAATCAACTTCCACATATGAATTAGCTAGGAGTGCAAAAACATGTTTTGTGTACTTCGGTGACAAAGCATTATCATGAAGAGCTCAGTTAACCGGCTTTATAAACTTTTAAATTGTTTATTGTATCTACTGAGCGCTTAGGCACAATTTCCGAGTTGAGCTTATATCAAAAGCGCATGGCTAGCATGAAAACACAAGAAAGTAGACAATTCCTAATCGTTCAGCTTGAAAAAAACTTCTAACCGATCTCATTCACGTAAAGTTGCTTTCGTTTACTATTCACGAAGGGGAAAGGGTGTTCCAGTTTTCACTCGGTTAAGATTTCCATATGAAAATTGAAAGATCACTGGATTGACAGCGTCTCCCTTTTGATTTATTTTTTCAGCTCCTTGGGCGGCCCTGAGAACGTTTCTCACTGCACGTGTCACTCATAGGCGGGGCTGAAGTTTTGACATTATTCTATTATTTTGCAGCTTCAAACTAAAGATTCACTTCGTACTCAACTATGAAACATATTTTCCCTCAAAGACGGACACTTTTTGCCAGCACCCATATATAGTTATAGAGCAAGACGGATCTTATCATTGCAATGACACAATCGATCCTAAAACGACATCTGTTCAGATATTTCTATTTATTATAACAGAGATCCATATTTACAGGCTGCCATATCAGTTAAATGGTAATAAGAATCCATTTTTAAGGTAAAATTGTGCAATCGTGTCTACCTTTGACTTTACAAGGCATAGTTTTATATGGTTTAAAATGGGTTTTTGGATGCAACCTCAGAATTATAACCCGCAGATCAATTTCTCAACGTTCATCACAGCTGCTTGTTATATTTCTCGGTCAATTTTCCCGAAGAATCGTTGATTAGCCGCAAATCCTGTTTGTGAAAACTAAGTATGCGACCGCGTTACCAGTTGATACAAGGAAGCAATATATACTTAGTTACTCAATAGAGTCAAAACCTCGCTTACTCCTTTATGAAATTAATTATTTTGTGCAGTGTCTGTCCTCAGCAAATTTATGGATAGATACTATTTAATAGGTCCTAAAGATTACTTTCATTTATGAAATGAGGCTCCAACAAACAAACGGTATTCTTCTCCAGATCGAGAGTTTGCGATTTCTTACCATGCCATTTTCTTCGAACTCATGAATAATCCGGTGGTTCAGTCAGTAGCGTGCTCTGGTTCCTAGGTATTTAGTTATTTTCGAAAATTGCTGCCGTCACGCAAACATAATCATAGGTATTGCTGCTCTTATTCATCCACCCGCAGTCTACTGGATCTTAACACAGTTCGCTACTCCAGATCTCAGAGTAGTAGGATTGATTCTCATGTTTGAACTGATTGGAGATCCCCTTTCACCAACCTGGATGCTATTTGGAACATTATTTGATCCTGGTACGATACAACTATTGGTTTCATGAGAAAGAAGAAACTGGGATGTTATTATATTGAAACAATCAATAGGAATGGACTAGAGGCCTGATCACCGTAAAGGCTGTTGTACACAGCACTTATTACCAACAGAGCTACGAGACCATGCCGAGACGGTTGATCTTTCCACATTTGGATCAAGCATCCAAATATAAGAGTTAACCAATCAACCACTGAAATTTTCACAACCATGAAGTAGGTTTATCGTCTTCGTTTATTTGTCGAGAGTACATACTTTGAACAGAAACACATGCTTATATTCCATTCCTCGGTAGATTCTGTATACATACCTTGGGTCTGGTGGATTAACCAAATGGGAAGTCTTTAATGAATTCTATGGACTCCTAGACAGGTTCGTAGATGCTGCATCCATGCATGAATTTAAATCCCCGAGGCTATCGACTTTTTCACAAATATAGCATAAAAGTTTACTCTCATATTATCCGATGGCAGAAAATTAGTGAAAAATCGGCAACTGGGTATATTTCATTGAAAATAATTAGTGGGCCTGGTTTCAACCCTAACGAAGTTCGCACTATATCATACGCAAAATGGACTTGATATATGAGTCTAACTAACCTCTATTATAGGCAAACCTGAGTACGTTTTGATAATTGTTGATTCCAGCCATGAAATGTTCTGAGTAATTATTTTAAATACAAGACGAACCATGTCCCTTTGGTTATTATCACGCCCTTCGAGGAGCAAAAACAGATCTGGGCAACAGGATGTTCATGATTATTGACCGTGCATTGGGAATCGATGGATTTTTCGTAGAGTTTGAGTTTAGCTGCATCCACATAGAGCATTATTGATGCGACGGGGTAAAGGTTAAAAAGATCACAGACAGATGTATGTATGCTGGCACCACCTTTCCCTACGAGAGAACCATCAATGGAAGATAAAATCTAACTAAATTATTTATAACTGGACAGGAAGCTGAAAATTATATGATTATCTATGCAGCACTGGATTGGGATAAAAGAGGGATGGTTAACGGTCAACGTTAGGAAACTACACGGTAACCGTGCTGTGTTCATGATCATTATGATTCATCAGCTCTGTGGAAATGGGAACTGTTTGTATATAGGTCGCAAAAAAGCATTACGTACATTCGGACAGAAATACCCATGGTAATTAGTAACTGAGAGATTTACAGTGACTGGAATGCGTAAATGAAATCATCAAACCATGGGGATTACCGTCCTGTCGCCGCCCCGCGCTTTGTTTCTCTGATGTGACCTTGGCCTCGCTCTGTGTTAATTACTTCTTTTGTCCTTCATCTATGACACCATTAACCGGGAGAATCAGTCACGGTCTGTCACTCTTCATGCTGTGTCAGTGTTTCTTGCACTTCCATTGGAATCCAGGGTGACTGGCAGTAGTTTATCGAATTGTTCGGACCTTCAACCGACCACCCTTTATTGTCATTCTCTCATTTATTGCACGTTTCTCGTCCGCTGATTACGCCACCTGATCTGTCTACTGAACTACGAGATTTCGGGGTTGACCTGCGGAGGCCCAACATATACCTTATTTGAGTGCTGTACTATGAAGTGTTTTCTGTTTGCCCTGGTGATGCATTTACTTGCGTATCCATGCAGAGCCACATTTGTGTCGAATGAAGTCGTTTTTTCGCTTGGGTGATCGTGTGCGTATCTCTGTCAGCCTGATCGGCAGTTGTCATACCTAGTGGGCATTCGGTATCTGGGACAAGTAGNGTGTGACGCTCTATTTTTGCATTTTAGTCACAATTCCTTGTCATTTATTTGTCTCACATCTGATGGTTCGGTCAAGCATTGACGGATGGCACACCGCTTTATCCTGCTGCTATCACTAGTATGGTGATTCACTCACTGAGAGCTATATGAAGCTCGACAGGATTATCTCATCATTCCCAGTGTAATTTTCCACAGATTTTATTTTGAGGTATGGTTAGTCACTCATCTGTTCCGTGTTGTCTTGAATGTTGTCGCGATTCGTTATTTCTGTCCGTTACACCTTCCCTTGTAGAGATTCCGATATCCTTGTAATCCATTGCTATCCCCCTGTGTCTACTATTTTACATCACACTATACTGAATCGTTTTCTCCGTTGTCTCAGGATAATCAAAAACATTCTCACCACTACTCAGGAATAATTCAGTAGAAAATAATCACATATTTGTGCAGTGTGATAGCATCATTTTTTCCAAGCTGGATGTTGATATTCGATATAAATTGTAGTGTAAAACACTGTATGCAACAAAATAGAGAAAAGTAGCTATTGGATGGGCCAGCCGAGAGCAAACGTTGTCATCATTCACAAGCACCGAGGGAAACGTTCCTGATTAGTTTTTGTGTAGCTCCAAGAAAAGATAATCGGGACTCACTCTGTCATTTTCCATGATAAATCGAAACCCATAATTATAAATGAGTTGCTTGTTCAAGATTGTAATGAAGTGGCTAGTGGTGTAAAAAACTAATATCATTGATTGGCATTTTAATTTTTCATCATTCTGACAGCACTCCATTTATAAAATAGCAACCCTGGTAGTTTTTCTTTACCTCCATTATAAGATCGAAATTGTTTCCTGATGAAATAAAACGTGAAGCCATTTTGAAATTACAATGGGGATTCGGCAGGGGAAAAGCTGAAGTAATGAACTCCGGTAAAATAATCAGGGCAGTCGTTTCTGAACTTGAAGAACAATGACTCACAAGCCGGCTTTGTCTTATTAGTATTACACTACTTTAAAAAGGAGTGAATAATTAATGCATTATAACCACAGACGGCGATTCGTTTCCGCGTGAAAAATGTGATGGGTACGCTGCTTTATGATTCTAAGAGTCTACGGAGAAGGATAACTGGAAACTCAGTAGCAATTTTCAACTCATATGAAACTTTTTAGCACTGTAATAAAACAAGATTTACATTAGACAGTTTAGACAGTTTTCAATGCAGAAGAGAAACAGCATGCTCTTTGGTTTTAATACCTGCACTCTGAAACCTGTTGTATTGAGTTCAATAATCAGTGGAAGGAAAAGTAGATAAAGAGTAATACAACTGGAGTGAAGTGAGTATGAGAAGTTGATAGATGGAAGTGAATGGACAGTGTGTGAGGAAACTTGCGTTGCACCAGATTGAGTTACAGCAAATTTTTGTCTGATAATAATGAATAATGCATCCATAGACTTCCACCATGAACATCAACCGACTACATTAGGAATTCTTTCCTAAAGATATATCGAATCCATCCATCCTCAGTTATAAAATAAATAGCTGATCAGGTTGGTTTCAACTTGTGTAAACCTGAATCGCTTCTATCGTAAACCGTATGAGCAGCAAGTTTGCTACGAAAAATGTTTTCGCAGTCAGGTGTATTTCAAGGATCACAAACTGTTTTCTGTTTTAAAATTATTTCATTTTTGTTAGTGATCTTTCACACCTTCATCAGTGACGGAATAAAACATGCTATGGGACACAAATTACGTTGCCAGATGCCGTCACTGATTACTAAAATCTTTTCACCGACTTAGTTATTCGTGTAAACCCTAACGTATTAATTTGTATAACCCATAATCTACTTGTTTGAGATAATGACGATCCTAATTTACCATGGTTTGCTATGGACTATCATGTTCGAGTTTCGAACACAACCATATATTAATGATCGTCTGCTTGAACCGCATGTATAACGTTTGCGTGATGAACAACAGATAGAGCGACACCCGTAGTCACGAGAATCTGCTGTTCACTTGTGGAATCAAGGAATTTTAACTCTGTGGCTCGGAGCGATGAATCACATAAGATAACACTACGTTTGAATTTGTATTGAGCCGGATTACAGCAAAGCTTTGTCCAGTGTTTGCCTGAAGATGGCGGGATTTGCTCTCCGGATATTAGGGTCAAAACACACTGTTGACCGTAACTTAAACCGTAGGACCACTTTTTCTACCACCATCAGCATCACATGCGGGAACCTCACTTATTTCCATACTTGATGTCTCAATCCAAGGTGTTCCGTTCCCTTGATTGAACAGTAGATTCCTATGGCAGTGGGGCTCGCAGCCACTAATGCGCGTCAAAAAGATTTGCAGTCAATTTGCAGTCTGCAGTTAGGACATTCGTCATCAACATGGGAAAAAATCACGCATCGACATATCTTGATTAAATGAAATCCGTTCTTTGAAGAAAACTATTATTTGTTATCTTTCGTTGTCTCTGACTATACGAGACAGTCGTGATTGGTAAGATCACAACGGGAGTGATAGAATTCAGATTTGTGGTAAGATGATATTTGTAGAAAATTAGTGCAAACCAATCAATGTAATTTAATTGACAAAGACCGCTGGGATCAGAATACACACCCCTAAAAGCAAGTGGTGCATAATTTGGGATACGAAAAGCTTAACCTACTTTTGAAATCTTTTCACATTTTAACAGCTAATTAAGTAATACGGGTACACCCGGGTACATGTTATCAAACGGCTCTTACAGGATTTCTCCTGGATTAATTCAACTTTCTTTGGGAAAAGAAATCAACTGGCGTTTGTTTATACTGAACCGTTCTCAAGTTTACTACGTGCTAATATGGACAACATGCAGATAACCGTTGGCTTTCAAAAACGCAACTATGATACTTCTTTTGGACTTTTACTTTGCTAATCCACGTGGCCTTATGAAACACCGGTAGAATACAAAAATGATATATATAAACATGTTCCCGTTGACGGCATGTACTATGTATTTAGTGCTCGCCTATATCCTTTCAGACTTTGCCGTGAACCGCCTAGTTCTGCGAGCTGAATATATGCAGTTTGATTCCATCTGGAAGTGTGTATGAACACGGAATCTGATAAACACCTGTGACTCTCACGACACATAACGATGCACAATCAATTAAGGACAAAATGAGTCCACATTGACCGTCTGCTCTCATCGACGGAACTAATGTAGCAGCAAATATGCAACTGAAGTCCAGAGCGCACAGCTATGAGAGGGGAAACGTGCAGTGTGATGCAATTATGTCATATTCATGACGTGATTTGCTTATTTCCCATCTAGGGTTGTCAAAAGCCATTAAAGCCTGATGCAACTGTCAGTAAAAAAAGATGCTCTCTGTCTCAGGGTGCCAGAATCATCTTATGGCTTCATTTTTTTTGAAACTTTCTGAGTTTGTAAGCGACATATATATATATATCATTCTGAATTGGCCATTTCAATAAACCTACTTACCTATGCATTTTTACATCGTTTTTCCGATGAAGCACTGATATAACTCAATAATGTTCACTCAAACATTCTTTATAACTTAGTGGATAATTAGTGAAATGCTTTGCATTGAAATCCTTTTTCCAAATCAACTTTTCAATGGAACCGAAAAATGCATCCGTATATAAGAGATATGCACCATAAATAAATGTGTGGTAATGAGATTCTGTCACACGTTCCATGTTGTTTATGGCTTACGATCGATAATCCAGTTTCACTTATGGATCCATCATTCTTATATAATCTAAAACTTATGAAATCACTTGACCTCAGTCAGTATTAGTTAAAATGTGAGACGTCTATTCACCAGAAAAATCGTTAATAGATTGACTCAAAAGCCACTGATGAAATCATTTTCTGATTTCTTGTCGTTTAGATGCATCCTCAAATTCATTTTCGTATCTCTCTAAGTCCGGAACATTCTTTACAAAACATATTTTCAATCTGGAACAATACACCCAATATCCCGACTACCTACGAATAATGATTTGGGAGGGGTTTTTCCATACGTTATCTTTAATTTTTCCTTCTGATAACATGCCACATGACTAACTACAAGCAACGGAAATATCAGGCATTGGGTTTTGTCAGATGTAGTGCAGAACAATTGAGAAATCAATCACTCCACATACCTCACCGTCGTACTAACTTTTCGATTGACCAAGATTCCGGTAGCACCTTACTTGATGACGATCATAATGATCGTATTCGCTTCCTAGATTGACTTTCCGATCGGTGAAGCTGAGCGTCTTCAAGTTTAGTCACCTTTGTCTAGCTTGATTTATACAGACTCAGTATATCTGGAACACACTCAGGACAAGTAAAAGTATTCCAAGCATTCGATCAGGTTTTACGCAATGAGGAAATTATTCAATGCCGTACAAATATGGACACAAACGTATTGTTAATCCTGGCTGCACATGACCCTGTTACGAGCACACTGACCGTTAGATTCACTGGATGATCCAACCTGCAGCATACGGAAGAACTCGTATGTTTTACTTACATTAGCAAGAATTATTTATTGAAATCGAGTTCGCGTTTATCCGTCGAAAGTACGTGGGTGGAAACACCGTAGTTGAAGCAAAATGATTTTCATATGTCACCTTCTAATCCAAATGTTCATAAGTCGGCGAACCGACTATTACTTCACAAGGTTCATCTCAAACCATTCATTACATTTCAAATCGACGATGGATTTTTTAAAACTAAACTAGTCACTGTACTATGTGATCCATGGACAGTGAACATAATTATTGTGTTATTCGTTGATTGAAGCATAAATGCTTCAATACTTCCGTCTATGGAAAATCCTATCAGTTTTCATGATCTTTCAGGTTGAGTCAGACCCTAATCAATAGAGATAAATACGCACATCTCTAAAATACGCGATGGATATGAAAACCTTAGAAAACATTCTATCCTGTTTATTGATTTTATCCTATGGATTTCAGTCCTTGAGAACCTAGTGGTTCCTCGTACACCATAGCATTTTGAAATACTTTGAAAGTTGGCATGTGGTGAAACAGTGTACATCTGTTAGTTCCAGGGAGGTTCTGACAAAAACATAAAAAGCATTGCTCAGGGTTCCCTTACAACGCGAAGCAGCTTTCAGGTGCTCTCGCTTAGTCTGCACTCGAATTGTTATTATATGTTAGAACGTCTTTTCCTCAAAACTTAAAACATAACCTGTTATTTCTTTGTGTGTATTTCACACAAACCCAAACCCAAGCTGTGTCAAACAAATCATAGTACAATAGTCTTTGTAAACATGAGAAAGTTTCATATTTTGCTTGTGGGGGAACACCACCGAGTTTCCAAGGCCAACGCAGGTGAATTTTCTTATGTAATTCACCATTGGAGCCTCTCAAAATCCAAAGAATAACCCCTAGGACAGCAGGAAGGTGTGTTAAAATCACAATCCATCAGGGACCAGTATGACAGTTTATCGGATCGTACAGCCTTGGATTGGGTCAATGGGTCCAATGTCTCCAGTATACTTTGACGCACAAGCGAGTCGTGAATTCGTTATATCTTCAAGTGAATCCAAACAATCACACTCCACTGGGAACCCCACAAGATGATTGGTGTTTCGGCCGTCAAACGTCACCGATTGAACCGGGTCAGTCTAAACCCCGTCTAGTCCGAATTACCTCATTTCCCCGCAAACAAACAAAAGTTCTTGTGACAGTTACCGGGCGAGGGTGAAAGTTCTGGTCGAGTGCGGTGGGTTGTTTGTACCCCCTCCCCGAACCCACCCCACCCTCCCCAAAACGTTATGTCCTTGATAGTTAATCGGATGTATTTCATGGACGCTGATGAACGAACCCGGCGATAATTGATCTCTGTCGGCCGAGTAACGAAGCGAATCGTGTCAAGATGGGTCGATAAATCGGTCACTATATCCGGACGTGAATATTGGGATGAAGCATCGCATGAGTGGATTGAGCCTAGCCCCTTAGTACCCTAGTGGGGCGGTGACTTCCTCACCTAAAACCGATTCCTTTGAATCAAATCAGACTTCCTACGTATATCTGACACTGAAACGCAGGCTTGACAAGATACTTAACACTGATACAGGGCTAAAGTGAAAGAATTACCAGTATTTCTCCTGAATTGTAATATCAAATTCGAACCTATTCATTAGCTGACAGTAATCACATTTTTCCCGGTCATTCCCAGTTGACTGTTTCATTCGATCCATGATGCTAATGGCAACAATCTGTCACCTTCAGCTTCTCCCTTCCTTACTTAGATTCACCGCATAGGTTCTTATCCTAACATTCATTGCATCCGTTCGATCCGGATAGTTTAACGAATGAGATAGGTGGTAATAAGAATGAGTTACAAATATCTTTAACCTGAGGATAGCTGCGTTCACTGACGAATTCACGAGGAATCCGGAAATATGGTACAAGGTGGCGGTGCTACTGAACGACGGATAAGAGAAAACTTTCAGTGGCAGCGCTGATGCCACCTTGCACCGTATTTCCCGGATGTGTGGTACCACGAAAGCCTGTGTAAACGAGCTACCTATCATAAGTTGGAAAGCAGTGACATTTTTTTATAATCTGAATTAAGCCGAGTTGGGTTGTTGAAGACGCAACCCTTTTCATATTATCATTCAACTTCTCTGTCACCCCTTGTGTCTTTCGGATGATATTCATTGTATTTTGAATTAGTCCAGTTTGTAGAAAATTTTGCATTTTTTTCACAGATGAACTTGCCTGTAATGAGACGGGTAATTTGTTCACACGATGCCCTAAAACTAAAACTTGATGCATTCAGCCAGACCAAATCTGTGTCATCTTCCGGTAATTCCATCTACCAATGACAACTGAGTTTTGTTAATGAAATTTCGAAACAGAACGGTAGGCTTTCCCCACTGGATACGCAGACAACTCAGGGACTGCATGAATTGGGTTTCGAGTTGTGATCACCCATTGCCATCTGACACAGTTTAATCTAATACAAGGGCAAGTGAATCGCACTTGAAATTTTTCTAAACAATGTGTTTCCGGTTTTGTGAATCACCAGGTATGGTACAAGTAGATTATTTGGTATTGTCATATTAGTCAGAAAACAGTGGAAAATTTACTGTTATCATGGCCATAAGAGAGTGATTGCCCTATGTTATTATGTGACACCTTTATGTTCTGCCCCAATTCTCATTTACTGTATTTTAGTAATACTTTCACACACGTTTGATTCAGCTTTGATCAGCACCTTTAATACCATGTTCACTTCACACATTTAACGTTACTTTGACCTATCAATTTCCCTTGATCCGATAGCTTGTTGTCAAATGAACATTTTGAACTCACACACATTCATTCACTATCGGCTTTAGCTCTGGATTAATCACCTGATTAGTGAACCTAATTATGTAAATGCCTGAAGCGATTTATCGAAAATAATGTTTTCGTGTTTCCACTTATTTTGGATGCATCAGTGCATCACCTTATGATCATATAAGTGACTTAATAGCACCGGAGAATCCGCAATGGGGTCTTTCAATTTTTCAAATTTATTTTCCACTTAAATCAAGTTAAGTGCATGCTTTACCCATGCAAATTAGACTATACATCACTAACCACCTTGAAAATGTGCAAGTAACCTTTCAAGTTTGGGATAAATCCAAATGGATAATTGCGATGTGGAGTAAAATGTTTAATACCAAAATGAATCTTCGAGTACTGAGGTTTCTTGAAAATTGTGTTTCCCGAAGTCGAGTGATAGATTGTGTCGCGGAATACCAGGTCACGGAAATATCATGTAAATAAACTCATTTACCCTCAATGATTACATTTTAAACAAGTAACCTAAACTGCCGATGTTTCTCCTTCTCGAAAGAACTGCAGCACGGTTGCCTAATAATAAACCTACGGACTATTATTGCTAACATGAACCCTTTTGACTGCTTTATTGGGCCTAGTCTATTATGTTTCTACAGGTCAGCTATTGTGTCATCTCAGTTATTGAATCATATCACCGGATGTTCATAAAGTATCACCCCCTAGTTCAGACTATTCATTCAAATAAGGAAACCACATTTTCTTGTTTTCCACTTACATAATCTGAATGAGAAATCTGTCAAACTAATTTGTTCTCATCATGTTGGTAATGCTTTAGTCAATATCGTGCTTTATCAACATCCATTGATACGATCTATAATCTGAGATGACGCAGCACCCAACCAATGTGGAAAAAAATAGAAACAACCCAACAGCCCAGAGTTTGTGTTGGCAACAATAGTCTCAACTCAAGAAGGATCACTCTCAGTATGTCTCTAACCATGTTCGTGTATATTTTCCTAAATGTATGATTTTTGATACATTTGATCTTTCTTTCATCACCGAAAGTTTTGTGAACGGGAGATATAAGTCAGAAAGTTCTATCATTATTGTCATCAATAAACCTGGTGTATGAGAAATTTCGTACACTTTAGAGCACATTTACGATTACAGTATGCCGGTTATTCACTTTGTGCTTGTGGATAATTTCATACAGAAACAGTCCCTCAGTAGATAATGTTTTCCAGAGCACATCGTGACTAAAGGAAAATCGAGGCGGGCAGTTCAGGCGTCGTTAGAACAGAACGATAATGGAAAACCAGTAGTTTAGGTTGGAAAGGTTGACATTTTGCTTAGCATTGGGGTGCAAATGGTACAAACTACCAACCACCAACAGGTAGATTAATTTTCATTGCGGACGAAAGACGAATCGAGGAAGTAAGTTGATTCGAACTGGACGGGGTTTGGACAGACCCGGTCCAATCAGTGACGTTTGACGGCCAAAACATTAATCCTCTTGTGGGGTTACCAGTAGAGTGCAATTGCCTTGATTCACTTGAGGTTATAATGGATTCACTCGAAGTTGAAAAGGTATAGTGCCACAACCAAGGTGTGAATGAGTGTGGATCGTACCCGTCTTCATGTTCCCATGGAAACATGATTTTTATCCAACTCCTCTACCAGTGGTTTATCGACCCATTTATGGCCCCGGATGTTGGCTTTTCATCCTATGACTTTGATGAGCAAACATTTCCGCCACGGGAACATATTGAATATCGGCTGGGTTGGAGAAGCCATACGATGGCGAAGATGAGTAACAATTATACCAATTTACACAGCTGGACTACGACATTTTTCAGGTCATCGCTAGTGTGATGTTCACTTATTGCTTTTGACCAGCTGCTCGTGTAGAATTTGTCCAAGGGGATGTAAACATCGTGATTGTCTTCTGGTTTGACAAATTGCAAGCGGACTGAAGAGCTGAATGTTTTCAGTTGATGTACACGGTTTCAGCACAAGTAATGGCTACCATCAAATGGACCTTCTAGCCGGCGGGCGGATTTGCGAAGCGTATGTATAAATGCATTTACAGGTCTAATCGAAACTGAAGCAACGGGTCCCGTAAACCGTTTGAGGGTTCGTATAGGCACCAGCATTCATACCGAAGTAAGTTTGACTTTACTGATAATGATTTTTCTCGAATTCAGTGAGTTAGCTATTAAATATGGATTATGTTTATGAAACTTAATTTATCACAGGTTTTCCTGATTGCGAAAGAAACTCATTTGGTTATTCAATAAAGTTGCAATAATGGATTGTATATTGGATAAAATAAGGCCTCATAACAAATAACCGAGATGGCAAGGGTTTATGAAAACCATTGCAGATAATTCTTCAGTCACGCCTATTAGAATATATTGCGTTTTCATATTTGATAAAGTTTGCAATTTTCCTGCTAAGTTTATTTTATCTTGGCAAATAAGGTCAGGCACGATTAATTGACAATCATGCAGCCTAGAAACTACATGGATCGAAGTAGACAAGATATAATTTTTTGTACATACCTAAAACATTAATATAGGTGATAAATATAATAAATTTCAATTTGATCAGAAAGAAAATATTTTAGTGCATCTAATCGGTCAGTACTGTGCATATGCGTTTCTCTAAGGAGTAAGTGGTTCCTCAATAGCAAGTTAACGGCTGATCAAAATGCACAAGGAATGTTTCTACATTTTTGTAAGTGATTTGAAGCATCTCAGAGGATAGAACCTGACCAGGATTGTCCACTGGTGTATGAGCAAACTGGGAGAAGCAAGTTGTCGAAATCTTTAAATTCTGGATATGTTCTGTGGTTTACAGTTAATTACCTCTATCAACCCGAGATCCCCCACAATATCTGGAACTTCAACTATTCACCTTCACATAACCTGTTTCTATGAAATGTCTTCTTTCCGACGTCTGCACTGTTCACATTTTCTGCGTCCGCTTGATCTTGCTCAGTTTTTTTTAAAAACGTAATGCTCATGCCTTCCACAGATGTGTTCCTTCTTTTTATAAGTCAGACAATCCAACACTTATGGGGGGGGGCTAGCCTGGACACGATTGATCAACTGAAATGATCAGACACGGTTTTTTTAAATGAATCTGCTTCTTTGTAATACACGCGATGTGCTTTGAGTTTGTGCAAGCATGCGGAAAAATGAGACTCAAAGGCCAAATGCCTGACTCGCATCCTCGGAAACAAACATTCAACCAGCTTTGTCTGAATCAAAGAGAAACAATGTTTTCTTTGTCATTCATGGGAGCTTATAATTTGACTGATTCTAAACTAGTCCTGAAACATTTAACTCGCATCACCAACTCGGCAAAAGTAAAGGATAGTTCAAAGTGTGGAACAACATTGGTACATTTCAAAAACGTTGTTATAATCATATATACAAGACAAAGTTATATCTACGGGAGGAACATAACAAAACCAGTATGTTTTAACAGAAGCACCCACATGATTAACACCTCTATTTTTCTGCATTTCTTTACCAGAATTTAGTCACTCTTTAATGAAGCTCTTCTGAGAATAAACGAACTGGCAGGCGATCCGTTGTTCGAAATCAATCTGAGATATTATTATTTACTATCCGATACGTGTTCTCACATATGCAATACAATCACCAGCCGTTTTCCATGACAGCTCTGCTATTCTCAACACTTATTTTCCATATTCCTCACGTTTCTGCTCCTCGAATTAGCGGTTGCAGTGTTCATCCTCAAACTGTATGAAATGCCACCCTCCGTTTGGTCACATTATTCAAATTCTGATAAATAGCAAATTTGTGGGGTATTTCTATCACTTATCTAAGAGTATTCTGACGAAAGACACCACACTACTTGTACTATCGCATTTAATTGAAAACCCTTTAGGTGTACGTGAAACCGGTAAAGAATTTCAGGGAATGAATGTTTAGTTTCCTTTACTTTCAGCAAATAGGGTCTTCATACAAATATCGGTTAGCTGTCTCTCTCGACTCAAAATAAATCGGTTTAACCTGAATAGATGAATTCCAATTTTCAAAACTATATACTTTATTGCAACGTTTAGCGGCCTATGGATTTTGTAAATGAACAACGAACCGCCACTACTACGAGTAGGATACAGAATATATTACTTAAATAAAATACCGTTATGGTGAGAATGTGGTAAATTGAAAAGTGTAAAACCAAAAGTGCCGATTGCACATTTGCAGTAAAACGCCAGCAGGCTTTTATTTATTCAAGATGGAAAAAGTAACTATATTTTAAAATACTTGCAAGGATTTTCTTTGACAGGGTAAACACTGTTGTATAACCGTCAAGGTCAGATATCGCCAATAGTTGCGATGATTTTGAAAAAGTACGCCGTTTAACCTTAAGCTGAATTTCAGACTATTTGTTAATATCAGCAGTACACTTAGGGAATTCACTAAATCCCTGCAGATAAAGATCATAGCAGTTGTTCATTGAAAGCAGAAAGCCATGCTTGTCTTATTTCTCGCTCTCCATTTATAACATTAGTCAGTAAGTCGAGCATCTGTTTTTTTCTCCTTGGTATACTTTGACTTTCTAAGTATTAATTAATGTGCGAGTCATGCAATTATCCGACAATGTTATCTATCATGCAATGATTTTCCTCCTTGATAATTCTCTATTCTGTATATGTGAAAGAGACTTCCTTCTCGCATACAATATCTCAATCAGGGACTCGTATAGTTTCGGATCCAAAATTTTATAACCACTACTGTCTTAAAACACAGTATCAATAATATGAATCAAGTAGTAGCAGGACAACTAATAAACAAACCTTGATTCTTGGGGTTAGGACAGACGTCAAATCACTTCCAGATACAAGTGTGTCAAATGAGAATATGAAAGCACTCAACTGTGGGTAAATATAGCTCGAAACCACGGTGCTTCAAAATGGAACAGCTCACGACCACCTCGAGCAGATACATGAACTAAATAAAGAAAAAGCAACATGATTGGTTCAGTCGGGCAGTGGCATGAAGCTTCCAAAGGATCGACCAATCACATGAGAGAGAGCTGGGCGCTCACAGTTCGATCCCTCATCAAACAATGATCGGTGTGTATGCATATGAAAACATGATTTCCAAAAGACATTTATAGCAGGTTACGTGTTTGAGGGCACATAAGATAATAGATGAATAAAAAGCGGTGAACCGGCAACGAACAAGGATAGAACGCAAGTAGGTCAACCAAAGAACTCGTGCGTATGAAGCCTTACTAAGCCTTCAACTTTGTTGTTCAGTAAACTTAATTTTTGTTTTAATTGTGAAACGTTCAGTAGCTTCATTGGGATTCGAATCCATCCACGGCCACCACATTCTGTCGTGACAGTCAGCTTACATGCTGCTGGTGGATTCAATATGCCTCGCTAATTTGGATGGGTAATCCATGCTAAATGGGTAGTATGTCCTTGTCTGCGTGTCCATGATAGCGGCAGAGACTGGCAAACTGAGTACTCGTTTGGTTATGTGAGAAATCGATAATTAGAACTAGAGAAATATCAGTTGGACCAAAAGGAGTAGACAACCAGCGAAGGAACAAAAAGTTATTCCGAGGAACAGAATCAACGCCCTGAATTCAAAAGAAAAGACATAGAGTGGTTTCATCTTACCTGACTAACTATAACTCGGTTTTAGCCATAAAAACCATCAAGTGCGTTGACCCACAATTTTTGACGCAAAATTGAATAACTCTTGGATTTAAAATATGTAATTCGATGATCCAACCAGCAAATGACATGACAAAAAGAACAAAATATAATTTCCTAAATCTTTTTGCCTCGAAGTAGATTCGACCGCTCTCTGTTATCATTGGCTTGTTGGGAAACAGTAATCATGATCCTTTTGAAGGGAGCAGTCCCGTATTTTTTAACACAACAACGAGTTGATCCATACCCGTTTCTAAGACAGATTTAGAACATGGATGCGATGCTTTGATATTATCACATGAAAACAATTTAGACTCAAAATTGCATGGACAAAAATGATAAACCGGGTGTCGTTAGATACCTAAAGAAAACTGTACCTGCTCTAACAATGCTCACAGGTTCGTCCGTAGATTTTTTCTGATTTTATAAAACCATTCAAGAAGCGAAATCAGCATTAGTAGATAGCCAGTACCTTTGTGATAATCATGGAAATTGGTGAATAACATAATCCATCGGCTGGTGTCAGAGATGACCTTGATATTTCCAGTGGTCTTCCTATGCGATCGCGTATTACTTTCAAGCTGATCAGCAGTCAACCCATGTCTAAGTAAAACCTGGAAACGTTTTTTGAATTCATATCTGACAAATTGGGTTGCAATGTAACTCAGCCACGATCATACTTTTGATCCATAACTTTTAACTTGGGACTGAACTTTTACTTAATTCGGAGAAGTTTTGAAAAACACATCAAAAGGTGTTGCTTCCATGAATTATGCCCTGTACACTGAAAACATTCAACTGGAAAATGTCTTTCTCTTGTATTTTTCTCAAAAGATTATGTTGCTTACTGTAAAGCCTCAAAGTACATGTTCCTTGATCAATTCATACAACTTTCTCATTTAGTCTTGTTTGCGTTAATTGCTGCACTGCCAATCGAGCCGTTCGAAGCTTGTCCTGAGAAATGCTGGAAAGAGTTGCGTCAACCACCCATGTCTGTGCACAGCACCTCACTGCTACAGCGCGTCAGTTGCTATACTTTTGATCACTCTCTACCCGGTCGTTGAAAGTTGTTTGATGTTAGAGCTACTTTGAGGATGAGCAGTTCTTGAATGCCGCGATTTACACACCATCCTTCTAGTGCAGTCCTGTAAATAGGGAAATTAACTTGCATGCTTTCATTTACCGTATGAACTTAACTATTGTGATACAAAGGCGCCTATTATACTATACTTTTTCGGGATAGGTTTGTTTAAAATTGGGATCCGATATCCGACCTGAAGCAAAATCTGGAATAAGTCAATACTGTATAAGGAACTCTTTTTTGGATGCATTTAAGCACATGGAAAAAAAGAAAAATTTGGCTGCGTATAACACGCAAATATTTCTCACGCAAAATCCATTGTTTTAGAATGGAAGCATTTGTGATATCTTCAGCTTGATATTTATATTTTTTTCTATTAATATGGATACTTCCTTGGCTATTATTAATAACTAGGTGGTGGCTTAGGCCTTGTTTTCATTCACGTGTTGTTATGTGCATTTCCATGAAACCACAAACCAGTGCATGATTCACATTAGCTGATCCTGATACATTGATCCAACGTTCGATGTGCACATTCAATCACTGATTGTTAAGAATAGTTATAGGTACATATCCAGCGGATTGCAGAGAATCCAAGCCAAAGTGCAGGGATAGTAACAAAGATTAGGTTATGGAACGTGGAGCTTTTAAGGCTTGAATAATATCCACAGTAACTTAGAAAATATACGGTCAGGATTTTATGTTAACCTTTATGGATGTCAGGGGCAATGATGGGTTATCGGATGAGAAATCATCAATAAAGGCAGAGATAATAACCTAATGAATTAGTATATCCAAAATCTGTTGCTCAGGGTACCACTATAAGAAACTTGGGCAATTCGGTTGAATAAAGAAACCCAAACCTTGTGGTTAAAATGAAACGTAATCATACCCAGTGTCAAGAAACATGAATTCTGGTAAACTTTAGTTACATGTAGTTTGTGAATTTTATTTTGAACGGGTTACCATTGGCATTTATTTAAAGCTAAAAGATCAACGCTGTTTTGTTAAAGGCAATAATGACTTAAATGTGAAAGTCGGAAATTTGCTAAATCGATGGTAAAATGCTGAGCAGTATCTTATCCAATCTCAGACTAAATGTGTTTTCATTTAGTGATATATAAATATACAAGTTCCAGTTCAACAGCTCCACACTGCAACAATAGACCCGGAGATCATAACTCTCGAATACATAGTAAATTATATTAGTAAACCGAAGTTGCTTCATCAACTAAACCTGGCGCAAACACAGCTATTAGCATAAGTAATAAAGAGATTGTTACATCCTCCGATGGAATAGTGTTTCCTATGTTATACCTCTTTGAATCACTGATGTTCTGTTTAAATCCTTTCTATTCATTGGCGAATAATATCCTTCTAATCACGCGCAGTTCACCCCGTTGTAACTTTGCTTGTTCATTTCGTGAATCCATGGACCAAAACGCTTTTACACCCAGATTCACTAAAGATCAATGCAGAATGGTTAATGGCCTACTGAACAACCAAACTATATATATACGTCCTAAACTATTTTGAAAGAGGAGATATCTTTTCGAGTTTTTGTTTTGTTTCGTACAACGAATGGAACATTTTATTATCCACTTTCCTGACATGGTCGATATCATTCATTTATGACGAGTGATTAAATGGATTACAAGGTACCTGAGATATCCCTTTGTAATAAATGTGAAATTCCGCGTTATTCACTGATATCTTTGATATAATCGGACGTATTCTTTGATCTAAATGACGGAGACAAAATACACTAAGAGACTGAAAAACTGAGTAGATTTCAGAGCATGCAACACTCGTACCTTTTGAGGCAATTTCCAAGAACGGCTTCTTGTGGAAATCTTTTTCAGTTCGAATAGACTAGAAGAAAAAATATTTCATGATGAAAAACAGTACTGGTCAATCTAGTTTTAGTAGGCCTGTGGATTTCTTTTTTTAACACAGTCAAATTTTCTTCATTTTCACTACATTTTATTGAATATATAATGAGACCGTTTTCAGATAAAAGAGGCAATCAAATGAAGGGCTGCCATTTAACACATATAATGGGGAAAATCAGACAATGGGCATTGGATTCCAGCATACGTCATTTGGGGTGATAATTTTGTGACGTTATCGCACGGCCTCCATCGTCGAAATATGCCCAGTGTCCGTGATGTTTGTTCTACTTAGCTCTGCGCTAACAAATATGCCGATTTTTATATTCTGTTTGTCCTAATGCGCGCGAATGTAATAAAGCAACTATCAAAACGCAAGGCAACCGCTATGCTAATGAATGTTTTCACTTTCTCCGTTGTTATTCTCCTTTAAAGTTGCATGATTCAAATCACAGCCAATGACTTTGACAGTTTTGGCCGTGATGTGAATAATATAACTTTCAAAGAGAATGACAACGAATAAATTGAAATCATTCATCAGCTGTCTGGTAATTGTGTCCTGTTAGTTCAGCGAATTAAGATTAATAAGCTTCGCCGGCTGGGTCATGTGTTGCGTATGCCCAGCTGTCTTCTGCCGCCCTGAGTTTAATTCGCTGTAGCCGCGCGGGTTGGAGAAAACCCCGTCCGTGGAGGATAACAGA
>UZAN01039546.1:42745-62970 GCA_900618425.1 Echinostoma caproni
CCCACCCTGTCAACAAAACGTGGTGCAACTGAATAGAAGAAATTGTATTCAAAATCTCTGTGTCTATGATCATTCGTGTTGGTGTCATGAAAACACTGTAAAGAACCAGATCCGAGAAACCTATCAGTATTACATTTTTCTGCAGAGTTTATTAGGAATAATTGCTGTCAAACTCTCACACATAATATATCGTCATTAAGGAATTTCATGTCAGTGATTTAAATAACTCAAATGAGGAACACACAGAAATGCCATTCATTGATTTTGTATCGTAGGCGCTTGGAGTATTGACTCTACCTAGACGAAAAACGGTTCCTCTCGACTGAATTGTATCACAAGTGTCATTCTACACCATGCAGAAATATCCAGATCATTGCACTGATTCCACGAACTGAGATAACCAGGTACAGTTTTCCGGATGATGATAACAAAACTGTACGCGAAATAGCCAGGTAAGTCACGTGCATCCTAAAATTAAATTGAGCTGGCGAACAGTAATTTTTTCGTATATTTTTGTAAACGAATGAAAGCATGTTTGTTCCCTGATAAAATAGGATATATTGTCCCTGTTAAAAATGACCAAACCATATCGATCCTAATGAAACTAAAAGCTCCATGCAAGGTGAACCCCGAATCACGTGATTTGGTGCGTATATTTGCGTTTGAGTATTGGAGGGTTTTTCCTTCCCGATAAGATTCGCACTAGGACATTCGTCTAAACTTCCTCTGTCAAAGTCTCTAATCGCGTGGTTTGCTTGTACGTCTGTATGATTCTGATGTATTTGTGGGCAGATGTTCGAGAGATTGAGAATTTAGACCAACTTCGCGGACTGTAGGCTTTTGAGGGAATATATTTTTCATGCAGAGCAAGAAGGAGTAATGTGATCCACGGATGTTCCCACAACGTAAGGGAAATGTGGATCGCCTTGGTTAGGATTCAAGCAACACAAAATAATCATATGCAATGGTGCTTGCCTACAAAACGGAAGTGACATAACCCAAGAATTTAGTTATAAATCTCTTTACCTATCCACTCAATATGACTGGTATCGACCGTGTAGTTCACAGTTAAGTGTTTAGTCTTCAACATATTTCAAAACACGCGGAAAATCTACTCATGGAAAACACCTTGACATAGACCGAACAGCTCTTCTATGTTTTTCGAAGGCCAACACCCTAACATTTACACTGAAAGTTGGTTGTTTTTAATAACAAACAAATTACGGGAAGAATCACTTTTGCTTCTTTAACTACCTGATTTTATTCATCTTGGTTGTGCCACAAGATGCTTTACTTGGGACATTATAACACGAAACATCAGGCGTAGCGTTCGAATTTTGACTGCGCTAGCCGTTTTCCCATCATCGCATTTTTCATTGCATAACCACAACTATGTCTGCGCTTTCTTTGCGGCATTTGCATGAACTCTTACCTTGATTAACAAGGTGACCGTTGTGCGACTATAGTAATCACAAATGTTAATCAATACACCCGGGATTTCATGCATTCAATTAAATGGACCAAATATGTATCTACAACCTCTTTTGGGAGGACTATAAGCAATAAAACCAAAAGGACGGCAAGGAAGCTTTCGGAAAAAAAGCATCGACTCGGTTGCAAAGTTGCTCTTCGAAAATAAATCATCTCCCGCTTGTGTGTCCCCGTCATTCCCGGTTGTAACGTCCGTTCTATGATCGGAAATCTGGCCGATCTCACCAGTTTAGTCATATTACGGGAATATGCCCAACTAGGTGTGATCATGCTCCCAAAAAGTTGACTTCGCAATGAAATCGAGGATCAAATAATACACCTGGATGGTTTTGCAAGCTATGGTGTCAATTGTCCTGTTTCTTATGTCAGACAGGGTGGTGATGTCATTACGTTTGTCAAAACCGGTGGTGTCATTTGACCAAAAATGTGTTTTCCTGTTTCAGGTGTTATATAAACGCATTAGTTCTTCAATCTAAGCCCAAACATTTCAGCTTTGCTCGGTTAGTCATTCTTGTACATGTATATATAGCCCCCTCTCACTCATTTACCGCTCTTAGTGATTTTTATGACTCTAGACTACATTGATTGAATATGTAGATACTTCAGTCTCTATCGTTTGTGGTTACTTGAATAATTCCGATATCCGTTTTGTAAACAAAACATCATTACCTTTCCCATTAGGTTTGGTACACATATAGATTCGGGTTTTATCAGCCTTTTCAATTTACTTCTAGTGGAACGCCTTCCCCACCACTTGAAATGTATGATTATTCTATGTTGAAGTTTTCCCCTTCCATCTTTAGCAGAACGAATTATCGTCTCTTTACTCGAAGTCGTGATCATAAGTTTCAAACAAGACAGCGTTCTACAGAAAATCTCACGAGGTTAAGGGAAATTATCAGGCACTCCGAAATTACTTTGTTTTCTATCCCAACCCTTCCGCTTTCTGTAATCAACTAACAAGGAACTTAACTTTCTGCTACGATGTTTGTTGTGCCTCAGATACAGTTTCAATTCACCCCGATCGATTATCATCCCCATACCTAAAACAACTCGTTGGTATGCCTTTACAATGCATAAGTGTGACGAGGTACACTGCCTTTCCAAATCCATCTGGATTGACCTTCGAAGGCTAAACTATATATGACCGTGCTCAGCTTGACAACAAAGGTAATTGTGAGACCTGGAAAGCCCTCATGCTGCGGTGTAGAGAGATGGTCTGAACCAGAGTTCGATCAACAGTAGAACCGCTCTCACGATTCTATCTAATGAATATGAAGTAAACATGACTGATCCCGTTGCCAGCGTTGAATCTGTCGATATTTATCAATTTATTTATTTATCGAATGAATCATCACAAGTACTGCGGCTCCGAAAGAGTCTCACCCGTTGTCCTGGACGAATGTGCCGCCCTCCTTTCCAATGTACTGAGTGTACATTTCAATAGTTGTATTTCGCAGCAACGTACACCCGACTGCTGAAGAATAGCCTCTATCACTCCTGTACCGAAGAAAGGATCCCAAAATCCCGTCCCCTTGCCTGTAACTCAGTGGTTTTGAAGGTTTTTGAGAGGATCCTCATTAAGACCCTGTCCAATTCCAGTTCAGTGTTAGTGACCCAAACCAGTTTGTCTACATACTTTTTCGGGGTACACTTGATGTCCTTGCTCATCTGTCCCACTTTGTTTTGTTCAACCTGGTCAAGAAAAGCAAGGTAGAACTCATATATTTACTTGACTACAGTGATGCTTTCAACACAACTGATCGACAAAGTTTGCTAAATACCCTCTTTTCGGGCGGAATTCAACCTTCTACGATTGAATTCTTAGCCGACTATTTCTCTAACCGTCAGCAGTTCACACGTCACAAAGGACATAAATCTTCACTGCTGCTGTTTGAAAGAGAAAACGTTTCATGAACCATCAAAGGCCAGCCCGACTTTGTCTATCCTTAGCGACTAGATGGAACGACAACCATCTGTTAAAAATACCTTGGCTTATTTTTCATCTGCAGCCATTTTTCTGAAGGTCAGAAGCTCAAGTTTCATGTTTTACGTCCTAAATAACTTTCTATCCCAAACCATCTTATAAGGCGTTTTGTTTTTGCTTGTGTTTTGCCACACCGGCTTTATGGGTCCCCTGTTATCTTCCCTGTTTTTTTCTAAAATGGACCTCAAACTTATTTCTCGATCCCTTAGGTTTCTGTCAATTTTTAGTCTCATACCACGGGAAAATCTGGTACAGTATGTGGTGGCACATCACCTCGAGTCCTGTAAAACATTCTCCAACAAGATTCTATCTGATATTTCCCATCTTCTTTATTACGCCCTTGGTCAGTGCCTTTCGCATTCATCCACCCGTTCCACTCACAAACTTATAAGGACGCACTGAGGCTTACAGGCGCTCTATTGTCTGCTATCTCACCAGATATCTTACAAACCACGTACTCGTTGCAGGAAATCTGCGCAAAATGCTGACCTAAATCAATCATAAACACCCGAGTATGCCATTTGTTTCTGATAATGCTGTCCGTTTTCATGTGCTTTAATTGTTGTATTGCAATGATTTTTTACTTTTCGTTGACACACTATGGATATTTGGTTGCTGAATATCCACCTTTCGAAGTGTATAAAGCGATTCCTTGACTTGACTTATGCATGCAGATTAGATTTGTTTCAACAATTACTGAAGGTACAACATTTTGAAAACAACTGAAGATCAGAGTATTGCGCGATTTAGAGAATAAAAAAATTGCTTCCTAATGTCGTGAGCTAATACTCAAAATTGTGAGTATTAAGTTGGGTTTGCGCAAACGAATGTTATTAGTGGTTTCTCCCAACGGTTAAAATCTAGAAGTCCACACAGACCGAATTGTTGTATGCAAAATTCTTACTACGCAAAATGCGCATCTACCTTCGGGCCTTTCCGATAATAATCCTGTGAGCTCCCTGAATTTATGATGATCTCTTCCAACGAGGCTTTTTTACATGTATACTGTAGTGTATCGATACCGTACCATTTTTGTGTTCATTAACTCTCCTCTAACTGGCATTGTTTTGTGTATATAGAACGCGAATTTCCTCATCGTTGTTTCCATATGGAGGCCAACTGATTACGGCATCTATTCTTTACAACTCACGTTTGTCTCGTGGTTAGACGTCGTTTGCTCAGTCCCATGCTATGCGAACTGAAAATAAATTAAAAAATAGGATCACACGGTGAACCATTTGGTAGAAACACCGTATCGAGCATGTTGGTTACACCGAAACTGAAGAAAGGACACTGCACAAATTATGTATTTCAAATCATACGGCACAATCACAAAACGTGATATATGCCTACAAACACTGCGTCGGAATGAAGTAAAAAATGATTCGTTGATTAAACACTCGGAAAAACCATAAATCTTTCAAATACCTTGGTTTTGTATAACTTTTAATTGCTAATCGACAAGGTTGATATGAGTCAATATTAAGACAGCGATGAGAAGTCACTTTTGAAAAATGTCGTGACCCCAATAATGTGCCTCTAAACTCCTTGGTGTACCACACTTTATATTAGGCACAGTTTTGCTTCCACGATTAGTCAACTTAGTTACACAGTCCTCGTACTTAAGAACACCATCACTATCGCGCTAGTTCTACAAAACGGGTTTGATTTCAGGAATAACTTTACTCCATCCGGTTCTTCGAGGATAACCATAACAAAAATTGACATCCTAACTGAAATTATAAATAACCGCATTAGTGTCTTCCGGGAGGCATTTTACCAGTGGAATCAAAAATCAAATCCGGGTGAGTGAACGAACACTGTACTCAGGTAAGATTGTGCGGTTGGTGGACCACGATAGAGGGTTGTTGAATTAAAATCAGTATTTTGAAGGAAACGCCCGTGTCCAAGGACCACACTGCAAAATCCAGTACTGCAATGCTAGTACTGATGTAACATCTTTCGAAAATGTTAGGGAATATAAGCAAACAAAACAATGTGGCTCTCTGAAAAGATGTCTTCGGTATATGAGAATAAATTGGGAAGGAATTATCTGAATCACGGTAAATCTATAGCTCTCTATTCTATCAAACTTAAGAGTATAAAGGAAATGTTTTATCTATCAAAATTCATTTTACGTAATTAAGTTCTTTGAGGCACAAAAATGTGTGACATGAGCAAATGACTATGTGTGGAATAATGTATTATCTGTTATCACCTGCCTGGAACTCTTTATGTCTACTTTTGCCGAGAACTATCCTAGTGAGGCCATACAAAGTCTCAAGTTTGTTACCAGTAACTGGTTTCAAAATGGAAGAAGAAATATAAGTATCGAGTTGGTAATTGTCAGACATTATTGTTTTACACAAGCGGTCACAAGATGAAAAATGATATTTCTAATAAGAAGTAAACCAGCAATCAATGAGGAATATCCATATACTTGGCATTCACCCAGTACCTGGTTCAGGTACCTCAACGGAGAACATCAAACAGAGAACAACAACGCACTACAAGGTTTAAAATGCTGCTCTCGGTCAACGGGCGAGACAGTGATAAGACTTCTAAGAGTATTCGTTCCTATTTCACTGCACCTTGTTTCATCGACTCATTTTGTAGAAGTCCACGTCAGCTATATAGATCTCCACCTTTCTTGGGTCAAACGGATGAAGTACTGGAGCGAATTTGTGTTGGAACTGTTTTGAATCACAGGACCAGCAATCAGAGCATCATCATTTTTGAAGATAAAGACAAATAGGCTCGTTGTGAGATTGTGGAAAGAAGAAGGCAAACAAAAGGGCGGAACGACTGGCCTTCTGTCAAAAACACACTAAAGGGAACATTTTAAAACACATCCATAGTGAAACTGGATGAAAAAAACAGTATTTTGGAGCTCTAAATAAATCGATGCATTTGGAGATATCGATTTTGGTCTCATCACTGTTTTAATGGCAATAAAACAATAAAGGTAAACTTCTCGTAATATCGAGGCTCAAAACATTTTATTTGAACGGTTAACCTTTCTTTTATTCAATGTATTATTCAAAATTACTCAGTGCCAACTCACGCGTTTTATGGAGAAACAACGGTTTCCTTTTATCCGCATCGCGGAAACTATTATATTAACTCAATTTCGAAAGAATGTCAGCGAATGTCAGAATTTAACGCATAACCCTTGAATGATGCTTCATATATGGTTAACTTAAATTTACCTAGGTTTTATAGTTATTGTTATTTTCATCATTACTATTATTATATTCAGTCAAAAACAGATTTGCTTCTCATAAATAATTTGAACTCGATATTTGCTCACGTTATAACAAGGTACTCTATTCACATAACAACCACACCTATTACTGTGTTTGATTTAACCAATCGATGTCTTCCATCTACATAAAAACTTTATTTCGGACAGAATGGCCAGAAACCACAGTTTTGTTTCTCCCGCAAATATCACCCATTGATAATTATCACAATTCTGCAACATTTAGGAAATATTCACGCTCTGCCTGTTTCAATTTTGGTGTGAATACAAATATAAAACTGAATGCTTATTATCTTCAAAAGCGTTTTTACTCACCACGGCTATATTCTAAAACAAATCAAGAAAGTAAGAATGCTCAGGCTTGGGTTTCCGAATGTAAAATGAGAAGCATCTCCTTCTCTGAGTTTCAGTTGATTAAAGGCAGCGCACACTGTTTCGGCAGTACATACCAACTTTTCAGAAAACCATTTCATTTACTGTTTAACTAGGATTTAAGATAACTCTTGTCTTCACCGACTGCGTAGCATCCTCAATAAGGTTTCATGATTTTTAAACTCCCTTGATAACACAGATTTTTTAGATACATTTTAATTCAGACTCTTCTCTTTGCATCATTTTTGTAGGTAATATCTTAACCTTGAAAGTAGTCCCCTCGTTTGACTGTGCTGCATTAACGTGCCGTTCGTCACATTTCTGAGTGTCCACATTTTCACCCAATACCGTGCATCGTCGCCACTGATTGTTTGTCTGAAACTTACCAGGGTGTATTTTGATGGTTCATCGGCTCGTGCACCTCCAATTTTTCAGTATCCAGGATGGGTNTGGCATTCCATCATTGATCAGCATTGGTAATCGGTCCCTGTTTTGAAAAATTTCGGATTTACCGAGTGTTCTTCAATCAACGGTTCATTTGGACATTTGTGCATTCTGTATACAACAATCTTGACTGAATAATTACATAGATGACACTAGTATTGATAGACGGTTTTTACGTCAACCGACAGAATCTTGGCACCGGAGGAAAGGACAATGATGGGGTTGTTGTAACATATGCGCACGTTTCCTGGTGTGGCAAGTATCACGTTTTTTCAGTACTACTCACGGGTATTGAATGCCTAGTCATGCAATGGCATTGGGTATATGACAACTGTTGCCGTCGCCAGGATGGTGGTTCCATGACCTGCAGCTTTGGAAGATGGGAACGTGTAGACCTTTCTGGATNGTCGCTGAGCTGGCGGCAATATAGGCGGAACGGGATTAGTTGAAGTCCCTTCGAGCTCTTCTCAAATGCCGTGCACGGGAGGTGTTAGAGGAGGTGTATAAATGCCCGCCACGAAGGACGCCCTGATCTCGGTTTTTGACACCCCGGCCGACCACCAGATGGTATGGAAGTGCTTCTGGACGCTGCAGCTGGCACGCGTTGGCTCAGCGCGAACTGCTGAGTCGAGCGCTCCTGACGTTTGGAGATGTTCCGCGTTCGTAATTACTTCTTCACGGTATCAGAAAGAGCATGCAAGAAACTCTGCGGAAGACCAATTTTCTAGCTGTTGCCAGGACGACCACGAATGCATTCAGACTAACGAATGTTGTGAGGGAGTTATTCGGGAGAACTTCAGTGCTGTTCGGGCAAGTAATGGGCCCGGGCCTCAGCCTACTAGAGTTACAGATGCTCAGGTAGTGGAATTTTAAGTGCGAAGAATCAGAGGCCTGACCGAAGAATTGTCCCGAAGAACAGTTTGAATGTTTTTTTTGAATTCCCCCTCCCCCCGGGTTTTGTTAACATCATTCTCCCCGGAGAAAACTGTTACCGGTCGGTCGATTTTCATTCAATTCAGAGGTGTAGGGTCATGCTTGTTTGACACATTTGCTGCAGTTTCTTTGTTGGAGTTTTAGTCAATTAAATCAGCAGAATCCTGGCTCACAGCAGTGAAGACAATTGACCTAAAAGAGCCGCGGTTTGACAACGCTGTAGATTGGACTATCTCAATTGAGAGCATAACGAGAAAGCAAACTTTTGTCAGATTGCGGGAGACGACGATGAGCATGTTGAAAATTCAAGTAAAACGGGAACCAAGCGTACTTTTGAAAGTGTCAGAAATAAAGTACAATCAACATGTCCGCGAGTTTGCGAGCCACCAGGGCTGAAGAAACTTGCTTCTCTGATGGAAAGAATCATGCAGAATTTGGAGGTAAGAGCACACTGAACAACATTCAGGAGGCAAACGACGACAGTAGTGTGTGTGCGTATCAAAGTGAACATGATGGATGACACTGGGACAATAGTCATACGCCAAAGGTTGATTGAAAATCAACTTCTTGATCAGGTCATCAAAAATCAATTACGAAACCAAAAGAGCTTGTCAACCGGAGACAGACCAGTTCGACTTTCCAAAAGAAAGACCTCATTGGTCACTGTATTTAGCAATCATTTTACGAATTCTCACAATTTTACCAGAACTTATGTCAGCTACAGCTCTGTATATGTTTAACCATCGGATAAATACATTTCATTATCCTTTGAACGGAATCTGCATCCTCGAATTCATCTAAAACACTGCTGGCGTATCTCAGATGAACAAAAACTTTGGACGCAAAAGTGCACTACGTAATGAAACACAAAATAGAAATTGACTTCATAACAAAGTAGGTCAATTCCATGCCGAACAGACTCGAAAAGTCCTAAAGAACAAAGGCAAACCAATCGAATGTTAGTGTACATAAACTGTACATCCTAATTAATATAAATTTTAATTTGTGATAAATAAAAACTGTTCCAATCTCTTAAGTTACCTCTTAACTCATCATGATCTAGGTCAACCAGAAATGGGAGTATCCGCTACATTCTGAACCATTCCATCTGCTGAGTAAAAACAAATCAGGGAAGTCAGTGCTATAAAGACTCAACAACGCTTGTTTATTATTGTTTGAAAAAAAGTATTCCAGTACAAATAGTGTTGCCTGTACGAACTCACAAGTATTTCACAGAGACCCGTTGCTTTAGGTTTGATTAGAACTGTACACCTTGCACCTAACTGTCGTTGTCACGACACAGAATTGACAACCGGAATATGAACCGTTTCTACTTCTACGTAAAACTGAATATCAAATTCGTTTAGTTCTGTTGCAAAAAGCGTGAATAATTATGATAGAGATGAGCGTGGAATTATTTCCATAACCTTATTAATTTTGTCAGGGAATTTTTGCAGTTGCGAGCCTAGTACGTACGTCTCACCAATTATCCCTTCACTATTTTGTCATATAACTTGATGACGTGAGCAATCACGTGATATGCATTGTTCTCCCAAACAACGTGCCCACTTGATTACAACTACAGGTATTCAACATTCAGCTAACTTAACCAAATTACTACGAAAATATCGGGATTGTAATGTATGAAACGGATGCTTTTATCCCTTCTCCACCTCCCAACTTCAAAAATTATGCTAATTTTGGTGAATAGGCTAGTGAATTTTACGAGTACCTGTTGTTACTTAGTTTGCAAGTGCACAATATCAATTACGACCGCCTTTTACGACCGCCTTAAGCAGTACACGAATTTCTGTAATGCTCTATCGATCAAAATTTGGGATGGGAAATTTTCCGATTCGAATCGGAATAGGGAGGCTGAAATGTGACAAAAATAAATTGTATTTGGGCCCAACAGGTGCTGAAATTGGTCGTTTATGGAAATAAAATGCAACTTCTATACCATCATTGCGCATTTGGCATATTGCTAACTGATCCCACTTTAAATGAGATAACGAAGGAGGAATCAGCATGTGTCCAGGATCTCACAGTTGAAATCTCTCTTCACCACATATTCTGTATCGTGTTTTTGTAGGTATTTCAATTGGCAGCAATATGTATTTTTTGAGTATGAGATCAACCAGTGTTTTAATCCGGGTCATAGATGTTCAAATCACATCAATCCAAAATTGGACTTGCGTTTTACATTGGGAGAAGATATACTGCTTGATTATTCCAGTAAACGCTGTTACCGATGTTGTAACTGAAATGTGAGCTCCAGTGCTTGGAAAAGTTATACAAAATACCCAACACCGCTTTGCTTTCCGCTGCTCTCCGATAAAATACACTTAGAATGCAGTTTCTTTCGTTCTTCCTCACCTCAACCAGCATGCTGTGTGCCCTGTGAGTGAACAGAGAGAGAGACAGCAATATCCAATTCGTTCTGCGCGTGAAAATGTAGCTTTCTGATGAAATGACAAAACTCTTTTTTTCTTGAGATTACAAATTGATTTTTTGAAGCCAGTTTGGAAGATTTTCCACCAATAATAAATTTTTTTATATCAATCAATAACTTGATGAGAATAATTAATTATTCATGGGAATTGCAAACGTTTCTTCCAAGTCTTTTGCTATCCATAAATATTAAAATTGTCCTCTGTAGTTTTCTTGTGGAACTGAACTCAATCACCTATCGGATCTCATCATTGCAACGAGTGACAAGAATTATTGTTTTTTTACTCGGCGAACGGTGCGTTCATCAGTGCCACAAAGATGAAATCAGGTTAACTTTAGCCGACGAAGCAGGGTTCTGTCATATAAAGTCAGTTCGAGTCGTGAGTTTTTCCAACAAACAACACGCTGCTAACAACAGTTGCGTCAGCGTCAACAAACAATTGATTGTAATAGGAAAAAAGGGCTTCTGAATGACGAGTACCTCTTATTTTGTCAGTAGACCGGATTTGTTAATGGAATTTCGTTCCGTTGTACTGCGTTCACGCTGATGACCAAACACAGTCACTTCCCCGCAGTAGTGTAAGAAAGCCAGGGAAAAGTACTGGAAACCTTCGTTGTTCTGATTGGGGATCATCAGCATTGTGTACTATCAGTGATTTCCCGCAGAGACTCAAACCGCCATTCTTACCTTTTTAGCCGAATGTGTTGCTTTTAAGCTAGACGGTTAAAAGGCTACAATTTTTAGCACAGTAATGCCGATTGAAACCCTTGCGCACTGCACTTCTGTTGATTTGCATACTCATGTACTTAGAACCTTCATCAATGAGAAATCGATAATTTGAAAAAGACAACTCCTCAGTAAATGTCAATCTAACAGAAGTTGGTTTCTGCTATAATAACAGAAAATTTAATCATAGGAATCCCTTCATTTCGAAGAAGGTTGATTTTGCCAGCACTTGCATTATCATTAGAGGAACAGCTTGTATCTCGATATCGTTTACCTCAATGATCCGGTCCGCAAAGTGCTGTTTGAAAGACTCCCTGTTGGTTCGATTACATCTTTTCTTCGCATTTCATCCATTCCGGTACACTGACTTCTGATGAATCCAGCAGACCATTTTTCTGCTAAATAGGTTAAATAAGTGTTTTCACTATTAAGGTGAAAGTCTACAAAATATAAAACAAGAGTGGTTTAAGTGTGGGGACAAAAGGATTTATCACGAACTGACTAATTACGATAAACGATCACATTATTGATACATACATACACACCTTGACCGCCTGTTGATCTATACAAACCGCTTACTCAATCATCGATATCTCCCCGAATTAAAACATCAAGGTTTAGCGGAAACTGAGATTGAAACATACTCATCAACAGCATATATGGCCACATTCGTATGTGTACATTCGTCCTTAGTGCCACTTGGAAAACGTTCGCCAGATTATTCACCGCAATTCCCGATCGACCGTTGAGTTATTTTTGCCAAATATTGACAAAATGTCTCCGACGACCACGAGGTTATTTTTAGTTGCAATCCGCTAACGAACTCGTTTTATGCATCCCACATATTTTTTGTGAGAATAACTGGTGTTATTGCACTTGTGCAAAACCATCGATTCGTTTGAAGCTTGTTTCACATCCTCAAATTTTCTGCTAGGCGTTCCAATCTTGTCATCGTTATAAAAAACAAAAAAAGTTAAAAAATCTCAGTATCCGCGTGCAGTCTGGTAAATGCGAATTTCGGCAAGTCGAATAATTTTTCGCCTGTTCACCGAGTCGGACCACACACACGACGGAACTCGGATGAGTCACGTTGGCTGATGACGATACCATGCGGAGTAGAACATCCTAATCAGAGATTAGGCGGAAATAAAACACTGAACGTTTTGGTAACTTCACCTAGCAACTGGCCGATTACTGCTTCAAACCATCGCGTATAGAATTCCTGTATAATATATATGAAGATAATTAGATAGAAAATCCATTGTCAGCAGATAATCAGCAATAAATGAAGGTCAATCTGTATCGTGTTTCACTTATTCTTCCTTTTGCTAGTTTGCTATCCAATGAAAATGAAAACGTATAACGTATGAGAAACACTAATACATTTCACCCTCGTGCACAGAATTAAAGAATAAATGAAGGTAATAACGGAATAATCTACGAGCGAATCTGTATGTTTGCCTAATTTTAGGTTGAACTAACCGCAGTTTTCAAAGCTAGACATCCCATTGACATGAATGTCAACTTTTATTAACGTTGTCAGAGTTTTATTTGTTGGTTGAATGAAATTCGGGTGAAAACCATCTTCCTTTATTTGTTCGACTGAATTTACGCTGTTGCCAATCTAGCCAATTCTCATTTCGGTTAAATTGATCAAAGGTCTGTAATGCGAGCAGAAATCGGTTAACCAATTTGGAAAATTGATACCCCCAAAAGATCGCCACCGAATGGATCGATAATTTGACGTTGGTCTCCCCTTCCGAAAGTCATAAAAATTGACCCTTATATTTAGGAGAGGGGTCAATGTGTGCAGTAGTGACAAAAACGCTTCCTCTTAGTGATCTGAGGCAGAATTTATCTTTCTTAATTTTTCATTCACAATAATCATGATAGCTGCATTTCTGCTGGACATTAAAGAGCTGGATTTGATAGTTTTTTTATTTTCTGTGCGCTTTCCAAAGTTAAGTTGAAATTGATCAATACCGTCGTTTACCTGTCTAAAATTGGGCTGTAGGATTTCCATTATAAAGATCAGTTGCAACGGATTTATTGATGTTTTTATTGATTTATTCAACATGTATATGATAAAGTTGACTAGATGAAGATTTTCAAATAAGGAATACTTACCAATGCTCAATTTAAACATTACGCACCAAACAGCATCGGCAACATGAATACAATATATGCGCTAAAATATCAACGTATACAGTTTTATTAAGGTAATTAGCGCTTTTGTCTATAATACAATCGTATCTAGAATAACCCGTATTTTTGCCCTTATTTCTCCATGATATTCTGTTCAAACTTTCAAGTGGTCTAGTCGTCATGAAACCATCTATAAATCAGGTGCAATAATCGCTGCAAATCCCTTGACCCAGCTGAGGATCAAACCTGGGACTTTACAGATACAGCACAAGGATATAACGCACAAGACTTTGTAATTCATTACAGCTCATTCCATCTGGTGCGATGCAGACTCTAAATGTTGTGATAATTTTTTTCTGAATACATTTCAAAAGTACATTGATTTGGTCGTCTTCCTGAAAAAATCAAATTTAAGACCTTTGGGACCGACTCACTTATCTCAAAAAACGACCTTATCTTGTAGCTCTGCCTCCGTTGTTATTGCAAAAGTAGTTTAGGTCTTCCGAGGGTACATGTATTGCAGAAAACGCCTTTTATCAACTTCCACCATCGTATGTCAAACAAAGCGCTTTGATCTGACATATTTTGCCTTATTCGTTATTCGCGTCCAACGAAACTGAACTTAGTCGACGTGATAATCATTTGTGACTTATTCTTGCAAATCTTAGCTAATATTTGTCGTATATTTTCTCTGACCGTATCACTTTTATCTGGATCATTATGCGATTCACCAATAGAGCTTTTAGAAATCAAAACGTTTCCCAATTATGTCTATACATTCCACTTTCCGCTTGTCATTCATTCTAATTTGACTCACGCACTCATGAAGGTATGAATAGTTGCTGCTGGCAATACTCCTCTTAATTCGTTATATCTGACCAAAATACTCCGTGAGTATTGACTTTTTTTATTTTTTCGGGGTGCATGTTACAACTCTTCGTTTTTGCATTTTTGTTGTAAATCCATGCAAGCGTCTCAGCTGAATCGAAATTAACTAGACTAATTGATGATGTCGTTATGCTTGATTGCAATAATAATTCACTTTGGGATTATGGTGTATTTATTTCAATTCATTCATTCTGTTTTGTGATTTTGTTGAATCCAACATATTTCCTCACAATGTAATTAATTTTATACATTATTTTTACATTATATACATTATATATATATACATCATATTATATACATTATATTTTTAATTCAAAGTTAGGCTATTAACCCAGGAGTATGGCATTTTCTGACCATCAGACGGCTGTTTTACATAAAAGAAATGCTGGAGATTTTTAGCTGAGTAATGGTCGGTTTAGGAAAAATTGGTTGTTGAAAAATATTCGTGTTGGGGGTTTAAGAATCACTTGTAAACACCCTAATTTTATACTGTATGGATAGACTCATATGCTGAATGCCACAAACGGTCAGGTAGGCGAATCCACTTACACGCTTCTGTTCTTCTACCTGCCCGCACTCAGATGACCGTGTTTAGTTACTAGTTCACAACTGGTACATGTGAGTATGGTCGATGTATTATCTGTTATGAAATCGGATTTCTCTTTTTGTTCTTCCTCTTTCCGGTCATTGGTTTGCCAGATCACCGTTTCTCTCCTAATGGAAAAAAATGTCTTATCACGTTTATTTAGTCGGTAAAGGGGGATTCAGGTCAAGCAGCCGAAAACTAGGAGTAATTAAAGTGGAGCGTGTAAACCCTGTGTTTTTCTGTACGTGCATTCTGTGCTCTCGTCGTTATTTTTCTTGTTCTCGTGCTTGTAAATATCGAGTCCCACTTGCCGAAAATGACCGAATGACACTTTAACCGAAATTGTTCAATAATGCGTGTCAAGTATGAGATACACCGGGATAAGGTGACATAAACCGATTCCATTTCGAAAAGTCACACAGAATGTTACAGAAATGTGTATAAGTAATAATGAAGGACAATTGTGTGTTCAATTTGGGTTCATTGTTGCATGGAAGAATAGTAACTTTTTAATTCACCCTGGTCAATGTGTTAACGAGTTGCATTCTATATGAGTAGATAACATACAACAATGATTTCTACATTAAATAAACGTCGCCCAAACGCATAATTGATGGTTATTTTATGATAAAGTATGACGGCGTTAGAGACGCAAACCGGTTTTGTATCCAACATTTTTGTTTTTCTGTCTTTCAGGCTTTATACGCAGCTCGACAATCGTCATAAGACCTATTATGGATAAGGCCACTGAAATGGTTCTTTTGTATGATTTAGAGTGCGAATGGAAACACCTTTGTCTCTATTTATCCTCTCGTCATATGAACAGTTTTCGTTCAAATACTGGCCTCATTTCACTAACAGAATCCGTGCTTGTTGCACATCAGTGGTACACCGAAAGCTGAGAATCCACCGTAGTAGCAGATATAGGAACGCATTTTTCAATAAGACCTGTGATATCCTTTTCTCGTTATGAATCTGGTTTTAAGAGTAGACAAACTCAATATATCCGAAATGTTTTTACTATGGCTGCACAGGTCCATGATGTAATTTAATAAATCATTAACCAATGTTTAAAGTTGAGTGCATATTCGTTTAACGAATAAACGGAGCAGAAAAGTTTAATGCTTTCTGCGTAGCCAACTATGAAAGATATTGAAGACAATACACACGAAGCAGGTTTGTTTTTAGGGTATTACTTCGAAGAAAAGCCATTTAAAATTTTCTCATAGTCGACTCGCTGACACCTTCCGGATGTTTTGAAATGCATGGTTATTTTCTTTACATTGTTTCGTGGACTACGATCACTTAATGTTGCTTAAAAAACTACTGAAATTCATCAGCGCACATGGTGGGAGCCAACCTTTTGTGCCCTTCATCCAAGTAAAGTTTGTGTACGATGCTTGACGTGATCTTGAGCACTAACACTACCAGATATCATTTTAAAACGACACAAGAGGTATGAACAGGTCCTGACCCAAAACCTGAGAGCTTACGAAAAGCTTATCAGATTTTTCATCGTGATTCACTCCAGTTATTATCATTTCGAGTAGTCTAGAGATCAGGATTGTTCTCAAGTTATATTTTCGTGCTAAATCAGTTAATTGGATTACTCCGTTCCTATTTTTTAAAACTAAATGGTAAAAGACATTCGGCAGTAAAGTTCGAACCAAAAGCTTCAGACCCCAGGCTAATTACAATAAATTGAACAACCTGTTTAACACCATCCATGAAACGATGGACGAGCAAGATCTCCCCGAAGGCATTATGATACTGGATTACCTTAAGAGTCACGGGTTAAGAAATCCTCTTAAGTATCAAACGTTGTCGCATACAGAAGCGTTCCTTTTCCCAGTCTGCTCCACATTTACAACATGTGGCATATTTTTACTGTTTTCATTATAAAAAAATAGAAGGAATCGCATGAAATCAAGAAGCAAGGACAGGGTCTCATAAACTGCACTGGCCCTTGTTTCAGTTAAACGCAAGCGTCGTAAGAATGCATTTCATAAGGAGGTGGTAGCCACCAAACTTTGTAGTTTGGCGGACATGAATGTTCATCTTTTTATTAAAGTTTTCGAATAGCGTGTTGGCTACCTGATGCCAGTTAGATAAAAGCAGTACAAAACAATTTTAAGGCGCTATGCGAAATCTTCCCAGACAAACCATAGACAAAGACTGTGATAAGAAGACGGTAATGGCAAGCAAAAATAAAGTTGCACGTGTACCTAGAAGCAGAAAGAAATACTACAAGCTGAATCTCACGGGAAATTCGAAAATAAATCCAAAAATATGCCACGGCTACTCACAGCCCAGTGAAACGTTAACAGATGCGAATGATCTTTAAACCTAAAGAACAAAACAGTCGTCTCAAGTGTCCAAAATGAGCGATAGTTCCGGCCCGATGTATTGTGGGTGCACTCAAGGAAGAAGAATGTGCGGCCGTTATGCTTGAGAAAAGAATTCACTTGCTATTTGGAAAAGAATAAACCTTACTTCCAGTGGATCAACTTTTAGCGTATCAAACACAAATAAAGTTAATAGACGGCACGGTTTTTATACGTGCATCTTCAAACTCCTATAATATCACAGTTTGACAAGCAATTGCCTTTTTCAGACATTCTTGCAACTATAATTCAATCAAATGATTAGAAAATAACTGTGGATATTACATGCAATATAAATGTACGCGATAACCAACAAAGAACACTGGGCAGCTTTTTCGTCCTGTTTGGGACTCGTCAGTAGTACGTACTTTTTGTGTCCCCATCAGGACTCGAAGCGCGAACATTCGGGTTGGGACTTCAAAGCCTTACCCCTGAACTACATGCTTGACGGTCTTCACCTTGTGCGAATGGTTCAATCAATTTCAGAGTAGCAAGTTTGGCCCATTCGTTTGTTAAGAAACACCGCACACTCGCGATTTTCTTTGGGTGTGGGTTTCACTCCTTGGGAGATCGTTAATTCCCGAAATATCATGCATTTGCATGCGATATATAATGTTTGAGGTAATCCAAGCTTGCTACTCTGAATCCGTTTATGTTGTTCACATATAAGGGTAGATCGTTGACCTAAGGCATGTTGAACTTATTATGTTTACTACTACTCTGCGAATGCTTTTTAGTGGCATAACACATGGAATTCTGCACAACAAGCTTCTCATATCTCCAGGACTAGGGGTAAAAGTGCTGAAGGAAGTTAAAGGCATCAAGGTGTGAGAAATCAATCGTATTTGGTAAGTCACAAGTTACTGAGGGAAAGCATTCAATGCGTTTAATTGGAGAGCTATGTTCACAAATGGAAGACTACCTTTTTGACGCATAGGATGTTTGCAGTTACGGCATAATTTACCAGTTAAGAAATGCGCTGCTTAGGAGAGAACCTTGTGTTTCAATTTCTGAACCACAAAGAAACCTCCTTATCATCAATGGCATTTCTATGAACTTTGTCTGCTGTCATAAGCAACTTCGAGACAGGCATCAAAGGTGTAGTACAAAATAGTTGCATTCAGCTCTTAATGCAGATAGGGTTCAGCTATTGTACAGGGTCCAGGATCTTGTTTCACCAAACGCATATTGAATATTTAAAATAAGAATCATCAAATGAAATAATGATCCTAGAGAAGCTTTGCCTGCTTATAGTGGTTAGACAACTCAATCCGAAGTTGTAGTTCATTAACTGTGAATCGCACTCAGCGTAAATCGTACCACAGCCTTAGAATGACGGAATCATTGGCTCCCAAGCAAATATTGAGGGTCGCAAGTAAGGCACAACATGCAAAGATGAGCATTTTGAACAAACACGAGCTGTTGGCATTGAGAATGCATTAGGACTAGTCAAAAGAATAGCGGAGATGCAAAAGGAAAAACAATCCAAAAACCGACGAGAACAAATCTATGCCTAAATTACTGCATTTGAGAAATAACCGAATGTTTTCAGCTCATTTTGAAACCAAGAAATACACCTTGCACAAAGTGCGAAAAATATAGTTTGGGCAACAAAGGTTTATTGTTCATTTGGATGGAAAAAGTCCCCACAGTCACTTTTCCAATCGGATAGTCCAACTTATGTAGGGGACTGAAGCTGACCAATGAAGATCCGAATAAGCCGATACAGCTAGGTCAACTGGACCTCAATCACGCTCGTCTCTGTAGAAGTACGACTTAAAACTAAGATCAAATTAAGAACCTCGTGACTTCATATGTTTGAAGAACATCAGAATGGAAAATTTTCCTTTGGAATATAATTAGAAAACTGAAGTTCATCTCGCTTTTCTAATAGTGCTTCGAAAATGATCAACGAAAATTCCATGTTTCCTTTACCCAAACTACTTCGTAATCAAATAGTAATGAAGCATATCTGCTGGATGATTTCCAAATAACAAAATACGTTCTGTTGAAGGTGTTCTGCACCATAATTGAATTTTAATGTCGAAAAGAATCCATACTAAGCCCGAAGGACATCTTACATTTTCGGTTGAATTGGATCAATTATTTGCGGGTGATTGCAAATGCTATAGGGTTGGTTCTTTTGCGTTACTTAATCCATAAATAAATAGGTATGAGGTGAGCAGGGAATTATCAGATTTCAGGGGTCAATAAACGGACTATTGTATCAAAAACGCGCAGGTATAACCAAAGAAGTGGCGTTAATCTATTTTATACTACTGTCGATAATAATGTGTTTTCCTTCATTTTATTGAATGCAATAGGACACATTTCAAAAAGTTATAATGCTAATCTTATGTGATGGGAATCACAACTTGTGAGTCACAAGGACAAAGAATCAACCACTCGTTGCTTTGTTATTTCATTCGGTGGTAGATCACACAAAATAGTTCTCAGAAAAAAGAAATTCTGTCGACGCAGCTTATAAAAAGAATTCCGCTTAGAAAGAACATTAGGATGGTAAATGAGTATTTTTAGTTCCATTTTATTTATTA
>UZAN01039546.1:63934-75623 GCA_900618425.1 Echinostoma caproni
GGGCGGGCGGGCGGTGGAGAATTAGTTCCATGACAGTCTGACCAATTTCCTTAAAACGATTTGTGCGCACAAGATTTTTTAACGTAATATGATTGCATCGCCTCGCGAAATGCCAAGAGCCTGGGATTCATGTTACTTACTAAACAATTGAACGAAAAATGTGAGTCAACGATGTATTCAGTTGTTATGGGATATTTCACGTTCATTGACCCTGAATTTTTCTTATCTTAATCCACTCTAAAATTGTGTTGCGTCGTTGATTGCAACAACCACCAGGAAATGTGTTCACACATCTATTGTAACAGGGGCATCTCTTCGTTTTGTCGACGTCACCTCAACTACGGGAGACCTGATAGACGACATATGAAGTGAAGTTGTGCAGCTGGTTTCGTTTTCGATTGTACAAAAGTTGATAATAATGCCACCTTAAGCTTCAGACGCACTTCGTTCATTATACGATCACCCTTGAAGGCCAGTCTGAGGAAGACGCATTTCTCGAGTACATCGCAGATGGGACCAATTGGTGCTTTTCTTCTGCTATGCACACCCATAAATTGCGGTGGATACCTACTATCCAATGGCGTCTTCGCAGGTAGGCATCTGCTTCTTGGATTGCAAGCAGAGCAATTATTCATGGTTTCGATGAAAAACTCTTTCTTCAGCACTTCAACGCAAATATGCATCTGCGATGCAAATTGTTGTACATGCATTTGGGTCAGTTTGCTTTTTGCAGCACTCCAAATATGCAATAAAGCGCTCGTCATTTTCCGCAATCTGAAATACGTTTTGCTTTGTGCACTTCGTGCTTATAGAAGGCACCCGGAGGCGTCTTATTTTTAGTTTGAATCAAGGTTACACGGAGAGCAAACCATATGTTCAATTATTCACAGGTAAGAGCCATGATAGAGTCAAAACAGACGTGTGTATCGGGACGTTATCCTGCTCTAAAGCGTACGATTTATTTTGAGTTTCCCTGACAAAAGGTTGATAAAACAGTTTGAACATTGTTGGCTTAGGATACGAAGGTCTATGGTAGACGCTGCTGTACATCGCTGGGGTTAAAACCTAATCCAAGAAATTCTTGAACCACCACGCAACGCTTAAGAATTGAGGGATTTTGATTATCTGTGCAACTTGTGTCAATGATGCGTACAGTCGACTGGGGCTCGAACGCTATAGTTTTTCTCATCAATGAAACTTCATGTATTCAACTTATTTTATTGCCCATCAAAAGGGTTGTTATATTTCAGTTGTTGTCAGTGGCACAGACCGTACCCGTTTTCGCTACTGACCTTATGGTGTGTTTCAAAATATTTATTGTGCAGTCCTAACATGAATATTCAGATTGTCTGTGGCCTGCAGATTTGCTGCACTGCTGCACTGATATATTTGAGTTTGTAAAGGTTCTGAAGTGTGATACTTTCTTCTTGGATAAATAAATTTCTTATTATTACCGCTGACTTGCAAAAGTAAAACATTCTGACTGGTAACTTCAACTTAGTGTTCTTTCCTTTTCCCACAAGTGAAAATGTATTCTTTTTTAAGACGTTTTACTGGTCATTCCTTTCGGTTCGTTTGCTCTCACTATTTTGCCGAATATAAATCAACTCAAAACCTTTTCAAAATTCTCTCGTACCATACCATTATTTGTAACTGTAAAAGCTACAGAATATAACTGGTGATTTGAAAGTACTCAACCCAAAATCCCATTGGCCGGTAAATTCTTCATATGCTGTCTTAAGGTGATGACGTACTGCTTTTGTTCAAATTCCAAATACTGCAGTTTGTTAGGGTGCAGAATAAATGTGCCGTTAAATATAGTTCAGGTTTCATAAAATATTCATAAGGTTTTTAGTCGTGAAACCCCCGATGATGGTATCATATTCCAAATACTTGATTAACAGCCTCAAGCACTGAAGATTGATCCTCTTCAGAGTTAACAAAATGACAGCAGTCTACCCGAACATGAAAAGTGAACGATTTTGTTGTCATTTTAAAACATCAGACTGAATTATCATTGGAATCGATTGTACGGATTGCACTTATTTAGCAATGAAATGTGGCCAATAAAAATCATTTTTATGTCAAATAAATAAAGTTCTGCAGATTTGAGCTTTTTACGTCAAGATTGTCAAAAATTCAGCAGTATCGGTGAGATTCGAACCGATGAATGGGTGGAGCCTACACATTATACGAGGCCACACGGATAGCACTAAACGTTTCACATTCAAATTACCTATCCAACTTACAGAGTCCTATGGCATCCTGAGGCCAGTTGTTATTATCCGTTAACGAAACGTCATTAAACTAGCAGAAGCGATATTTTTACTGAGTAGAAGCGCCAGTGGCCAGGGCACTATCCAATCTATAACATGTAAAAACACGTGAATGTTTTCACACTGTCTTTTCATTTTTCTGTTTATCCTTCAGAAATTCGTTTACTATCACAACCTACAATCGATAGACGTTGCCTGAGATCGTGCAACTCAGACCGTTATGTTAAAAGACTAGATTTTTCGTATTTATTAACTTTCGGACCGATATTTATGTAATCATTTGTTTTAACTGATAAAAGAGAATAGTAATCTGGATAAGCAAGGCAATTCAGGAATAATATGGGTTTGTAGCTTTGAACGAGCACATAATAATTGTACATGTGCACATAAATGCATGCAAGACAGATGAGAAACACAGGCGAAATACTGCATAAAACGATTCCTGAAGGAAGCAAATGGAGCAATCTGTAAATAGTGTACTGTTTAAAGCGGGTTTTGTATTTCACTCTAAACGACAATGCTTCAGCTTCACCTTGGTCACAATGCTATTTTATGTTCCGCACAACCGTATGGGTTTCACTTCACGACTTGTAAAACTGACCTCTCAATCGGTGCGCATTCCACGCTTTCTCAATTTTGAGGTGTCTGTTTGTGTTAAAATAAAAGACAACCAACGGACATCAACGGTTAGTTAGCTGTTTTTGCAGTGCACTTAATAATAAATTCAGGAAACGGAAGATGTCGGAGGAAACAGCTACAGCGTGCCAATCATTCTCCTCAGTCACGGAAGTGGTGTGACAATAGTGTGCGTAAGGAACCGAAATGAAACGAATATATGTGAAACCAACTTTGATAATATCTTCGTCGTTATGGAGCAACCAGGCTCATCATATGACCGATGTGAATGGACTGTAATGGATTGCACTGTGAACATACTTAGAAGGATAGATTGATGAGTGTCGGAAAGCGTTCAACAAAAATTACGGAGATTATTTATATCTGTACAAGTATGCAGCAGTTTCTTTCTATTCTTTTCATTTCACATTCTCTTATTGAATAGGTAAATACACCAAAATTCAGGAAGATGGAAGCGGACCATTAAAGGGCTGGCATATCATACGTAATGAGCAAATGTATTCGCGCTTTTTGGAATTCGAACACGTTCTCTCGAGCGATAAATCGATGACTTGTAACTGTCAGTCAAAGAAAAATGTCGAGCACTCTTGATGATTTCATTTGTGTAAAAGTATGCAACCGATAAATAACTAAATCATCAGCCCCTTGTGCAGAAATGTTGAATCAACGTTCGCATACTTATTCGTGTACACGATTTTCTATTCAGTCACTCTTCCATTAGGCGGTAATGATGATGCTGCTCATCTGAGCTCACTTAACTATAGTTAAAACTTCCTGATGATAATAATTTGATACCACCATTGGTGTGTTTGTTCTATCAATGCACTCCTTAGCGTAAAAATGTGAGGTACATTATCTGAAAGATTTGTTTAACACTGTGTCAGACATCAGTCTACAAAGTGGTACGGAACGTTCACGGGCAAATGTTGCTGTACACAAACGCACCTATCTCAGCATCAGGGATACCTAGTTACTATGGCTACAATAGACTCAAAACGGCATCCCGTTATATTACATCATAACAAAATCCACCCGTTTTTTGTTGTCAATGATTACAGTTTTCCAAAATCAAAATCTGCTGAGTATCTGATATCAACCTGAAAAATATCTAATCATATAGATGTATCTGTTTTTTTAATGTATTGACACTTTGTTACATTTTTTGTTGCAGGTGTTTTCATGAGTATTTGATGCCTTTCTTGACGGTGTACGGAGTTTTGAGAGACGCTGTCTGTGAAAAAAATACGGAAGTTCTGTCAAACCCCTATCGAAAACCGAATTTCAACTCTTCTCTGCACTCACATCTACCCACGGAAAGGGTTCCATCACGCAGCCATTTACATTTATCTGAAGAAAACACTCATTCAGCAGCATTTTCTCTGCATTAGTTGAGCACAAAATAGATGAGGGATTAAGTCGGTTTTATTAGAAATATTCAAATGCATGTACTCTTATATTTCAAGTATTGGTGCTCAAAGAAAGAAGAGGTGGCTCATCTGAGCTCAAAACTAGGCAGGGAACCAACATGTCCAGCCTACCGATTTCCAAGAAAGATCAAAAACAAAAAATACAAAAAATGCAAAGGTCTATACTATTCTCTTTCCCCTTAAGCAACTGGTAAAGTAAATGACCTTTTCGAAGCAACGATCGCATCACGATTGACTGTGAGGACAATTGGGAGGTACTGTGGGTGCTTACGGTCAATGTGAACTGATGAAAACTGTAAATTTGACACAGAAAAAAACAATTTTTACGGATATCAAGATGGTAATTTACGTGTTCCAACATTTTTTTGAGAAAGAACACCATGATGCATCCTGGATAAATGGGACAATATAAAACAACTGAATTGACGCTAATTCCGACCTACTATGTGCCGCCAATGTTTGGTTGGCAAGAAAATGCGCTTAATCCCAGAAATACCTACTATCACTACGTAGCATTTCAGTTCCGTGTAGAAAGATGAATTAGAACATGAATAACAAGTTTGGAAAGATTAGATTTGTATCATGGAACTTAAAACAGCTCAAGAAACAATAGCAGACATCCTTAACAAATATGAACACATTTTACTCAGGACTAATTAATTTTAGAATACGGTGAAAAGTAAGAAAACTAAATTAGAGGGTTATTGCTTCTAATTTCAAAATCAACTACTTGGATTGAATGAAAAGTTTTCTCGTTGTCTCACTCGGCACAATGAAAACCAGCTGGTACAACAAAACAGATCATAATAGAATAGTTTAAAAATCAAAGGCCGTTTGGTATTCTTAAATGCCGCTTTTAAAAATGTAGAAGTAAATGCAGGCAATTACGCTGGGTGTTTCTGTTCAGGTATCATGAAATTAGGCCATTGATATCAACCGGTTGAAAAAATGCTGTACCATAAGAGTAAATATAGATGCGGAAGCATATATTGCCCGAATAGTGAGATGAGGTAGTAGCCAACAAGAATGGATATTCAGATCACCCAGGGACAAAGTGAACAGACCATGAGAGACTCATTTAAAGGAAAATTACGGAAGACATGTTTGTACTGTCAGTTGTGAATGCGTAAAGAAATCGATCTCATTATACTTCTTGGCATTATTGTGTTGTATTATGTTGAAGCTTTAGTGAGTTATGTACAGTCTTTGAGCCAGAAATAGACCAGCGTCACAATACGGCGAATAAGGAAAAAAGTGGGACATCAAACGTGCATAAACGCGAATAAATTACCAAGTGCCTTAGCAAGCTCAGAATGAGCAATCTGCTTGTCGGTCAGTATCCGGATCAGGTAAGCAAATATCCGAGATGGGGTGAGTTTGTGTTTGGAACGGATGGGGCAAACAATGATAGCAGAAATCAAGTTAAAACTAACTGGAAAGAGCGAAAACTGCTTTCTATCAATTGAGCTTATTAATCAGAAAATGAGGCAATGCCCCCACACGCGAGCATATATTGTGATGGTTATTTGTATATAAGAATATGCGTTACCTGACCTCGTTTAAATTTTATTTGTCTATCATCATGTAGCTTATTCGAATTGATATAATTATCATTTCTTCTCATGCGTCAGATAAAATGAACCAACACAACCGTAATGAGAATTGTTTTGACCTGCTTCTTTCGGAGCATTCTGGAGACTACGGTTCAAAGATCGATTTGGGAAATGACGGGGTGAGTGTTTGTAAACATGCGCATAATTGATAAACTCCTGTCAAAACGCCGACGGGATAATTGATAATGTTTCCCTTGGCACACGTGATACAACGATCGGATAATATGCTTTGTGTAAACCCTTTTCCCAAACAAAGAAGTGGGTTTTTGAGCGGAATGAGTCATGGGTTTATCAGGTCGGAAGTGATGCGCTCAAGTATAACGAGCGTCAGCTGACCTCAACCAATTTTTTATAAATAGTTGTTTGTAAACTTCAAAATCCCTGTAAAAATGGCTATTCACTACAGGACTGTGAATGATCGTAACTCATAAACTTATTGGATATAATAAATTAAACATCAGTTTCATTTTTCCGTTCCAAGCAACACATAAACGATGAAGTAGAAAAACTATTCCGAGGTTGATGAACGTTATTTCCTGATCTATTAGCATTGGATTGCAGGACACTATGGCTAGAAGACATTATTCAGCCCGCCTAGGTTTCAGTAACACAACGTGGCATTCTAAAATTCTAATCATATACATGGAAAACAAGTGTGGGGATCTCCCAAGAAACGACCTAGATCACTTTGAATTTGTCAATCAGTCAAATGTGAACCGTTACGCTGTGCGAATATTGGGAATGGAACGTTGTTATTGAGATTGCGTGATGTTAGGTTCCCTTTCGAGAAATTTATATATAAAAAACTAACGAAGCAAAATTATGAAGATCGGAACCAATAAAACGCAAAATGTAAGGATACTACCAGGAGCAACCACAATCACTCGCTATATACAAACTCCAGTTCGTTGTATTCATAATAGTGGACCGAATTCGTTTAAAATTATTTCAATACAATGATCTTCTATTTCTGTTTTGTAGATATCAATCATTTAAAAAGTCCAGTTGGCAAATAAGCTGTTTTACGATAAACTCATAAAATGGCTATTACAATTATATAGGGTTATTCGGCTTCGTCTTTCTGGTTTTGATCACCTCAAACCAAGTACAGAATGTATAACAAATTGGCTATCTGGTCCTTATTTCGTCTAGATAATTAGTCCTTTCCCCAGGGGTTGCCTGAGTTTCTTCATCTGAGACCATGGCATGACTAAAGCCGGAACGTACTGCTTTTGTTTGTATAGGGGAAATAAAATGTTTGGATTATTCTCACCTCGACTGTGCATAGAATTATAAACCGAAATTGGTTTTGCAGAAACAACGGCGTGTCATAAATGATGCGGAGATCTTGATCAGCGTTAAATGTGTGGCGTGCCTCCAGTATGTGTGGACAGATAGCGCTTTCTGACGGCCTGTTTTAATCGTATCTCAAACAGCGGGGATTTTGTTCTCGCATCCTCCCTGATAGCTGCGTTGTTGCTCGACCGATGTGGCTAGCTACGAGGGAGTGAGTGAACGCATCAAGGCATATGGATTTGGTTTGAGAAGACAGTTTGTCTCTGAGGTGAAACCGTAATTCTGAGTATATGGTGAAACGCATGTGTAGTTCATCTACTGTAAACCTCTGAACAGTGGTTGCAAATATAGTTGTTTCCTATTAGCCGTGTGGACTACCGGTCGCTCGGGTCTCTCTCGCGAAGAGAGTGAATGTTGTGTTTCAGCTCTTATGCTATGAAGCTGGGAGGGCAAATGTTTCGTACTCTCATCGAAACGGGTATTTTTCTGATTTCCATGACACAAAGCTATTAAAAATCACTTGTTGTTCAGTTTATTTTCTTCTGTATACTTCTCACTGAAGAGCTGAATCTGGGTTTCCGATTATTTGGACATCCAGGAAAGGGATTCGATCATTGTTCTCTCTTCTCAGTTGGTGAATTTGATTGATTTGTGGCATGCGTTGAATGTCTTTAGCACAAACTTGATGATTTTTGTTGTTTTTTACTAAAAATATATCATCTACATATCGTAGTTTTCACTGAAGTTATGTATGGTGCCTTGCAAGGTTGAGCTCTCAATTTTCCCGATGAATATGTCTTCCAACAATGGTCGTAGCGTAGACCCCGATGTTGGTTGATTTGAACAGTGAACTAGAACTGGACACCTAATCTGCACAGAAGCTCTTACAGGCTGTGACGAGGTAGTCCGATTTCAAATGAGGTATCTGCTGTAAATTATTATAGAAATAGAATGTCTCTAGAAATGGGACGTTTGTGATAGGAGCAGTCACATCTACAGAGTGCATTGTTTGTGATGAGAGCTTCATGCTTTTGATCCCTTCGATGAATTCGAATGCATTCTTTAGACTGCAAGCGGAGAGTAGTTGTCTTATGGGGTCTGGTTTCGCGCTAACCATTTGGATTTTGCATGTTGTGGAGCGTTTGACACATCCAGGATTGTGCTTATTGGTAAATCCGGTTTGTGTTCTTTTGGGAAGTCATATAGTCGTAGTATTGTCGATATTTGTGGCTGTAGCAGATCAAAGATCGCTGTCGATATGTGGTTACATTATTTCAGGGAGTTCAAGCACTTCATCATTCACCATTCTATCAGTTCTGTCTTTCTTTCCCATATCCTCTAGAAATTAGCTCCAGTATGCTTGGATGGTGTTCATGTTCTCTAGGTAATCGTCTCTTTTCATACGAGCAATCCCTGTTCCTCCATCTGGTCTGGTGATTAGTAGTTCCGAATTCTGCTTCAGCTCTTTTTGTTTCTGCATGTGTTCCGACGTAACTAAGGTAAAGACTATATAAGTAAACGTTGTATACTTTATGTAATAAGTTAAAAAACCAGATGGACGAACCCAAGTAACCTCAGATAGTTTTATTGACCAATTGATGAATTTATCAAAACACCAGCTCCTTTCGCCTGCCAAACTTCGTCTTCGATGAACCAATGGGAACCTTAAATTCAATTAGATCTAGCATTTACTTGCGTTTGGTAAAAAAAAAAGGTCACGATAGGTGTAAGCCTTGTAAGGTACACTGAGCTGAAAGTATTATTTGCATAGTTTCCACCTTGGAGAACCTTCCAACACCAGCATCGCTATCCTGAGGTAAATTCATTTAAATTTGTGTCCAAGGCACCCTCCTTGATTAACTGCCACATGTGAACAAACATCATTGCACGCGCAAAATCTTATTTGCACACAAACTGGACACACAGCAAAAGGGTGGTTTGCAGTACTTCGCGTGCACAATAGGATTTGTTATCAATTTTACATCCGTTCATTCTGGTTTAGTGGCGTTTCCTCTTAACTTTGACCGCCAAGAGCTACTATCGATCACCGCAGCCTAATATCGTAGCAACGTTTCATTTTCAAAACTGCTCGGTGCGTGAGAGTATGACTAACATTTGACCCATTGTACCAAATCCTTTGTTAGTTTAGGATGCAATTGGTGAATCTTTCTATTATATATATCATGAATGCATCTACACCCTAGAATTTCAACAACTTATCCTGAGTATGTCAAACATTTCACAAACGCAACGTAATACGGCCACCGAAGATAGGTAACTTTTATTAGCAATCATGATGATGACACTGAAGAAACAATAAACCCAAGTTTATCCAAATAATTTTACATGGGGACCTTAAATTAACGGACGCCTCTGACAACGCAGAAACCGACAAACCCAAATGTTTTCGAGAATATTCCACCGTTATAGGGTAATCGAAACTTGAACTAAATTATTGAGATCACTGCACAGCTTCTTCTACCTAGTTGGGTCTCATCTGCGGTGCTGGTCATCTGACATAGGATGCGTGCACAAGCATTCTGTCCAGGTGACCACCGAGAGCTGATCAGACCATTTTTCAATATGTAATAAACTGGGCGTATTCGCGTCACATACCTGACTCCTTCGACACGGATAGTGAAATCTTCATAACAGATTAGTATTAGTCACCAATCCCAAGTACTATATCACACTGATTTGGGTTCGATGGAACAGTATTCAATACAAGTAGAATAAATACCTCAGAGTTCTCATAAACTATGCATAAAGAAAATTACCAGCATTGACATGTCAAGCTTTGGTCATAGGATATAAAAGGTAACAACTCCTATTTTATTGCACACAAATTAAGTGGTCATGGAAAATAACCACGTGAACGTTAATCGCCTGAACATCAATGATTGCCCAATTCGAACGGGGCTAAAAATTATACGGTTGGCAATCTTCAAAAGGAAAGTTCCAACTTCCCTCAGGGAGTTTTTGAGATTCGTAATCTTGAAATTTCTAAATTACTGGTTGATATTCGAGTGTTTGTTAATCTTTCACAGATGAATATGGATGCAGATTCAGAACTACAAAGAACTTGTCACAAATGACAATCCTCTTCGTTTCGTGGAATTCATCAAATGAACAGTCACGTGGATCCAATTTGGTCCAAAAGGATATCGGACCACTGGTGGATCCACAAGCTTGATCGGATTCAATTTAAACAATTTTACTATAAACCTTAGACAAACCTAATGGAGAACAATTTTTAAAATGCAATCCGGAAGCCGAAATAAAATAACTGACTTTAAAATAACCCCTGAAAAGGGACAGTTTCTCGGTGTCCCTGCTTCACTTGGGGACATGATTGCACAAAGGATAACGTACGTTTTAGAGCACCATGTTTATGTGATCGGACCATATAATATTTTTTAAATTAAAACAAATTAAAACAAGATATCCTAATAATACAATCGTTGGATTACTGATTTGTTTTTATGAAAAGAAAATAAACTAATAAAAAAATTCGAGAATAGTGCAAATAATTGTCGGTTTGCTGACAGGTTCATTGAACGATTGTATTTTGAATAATACTTTCAGCATTGGCTTACATGGTTGAATTTATCATTTCAGGAGATATTTTCCTTCAACGTTTAAATCATAAATCGGTTAACATTTTCATTCTCATTTGTTTCTTTTCTAGGTGGTGCTAAATTTGCTAAAGCAGGATGGATAATGCTCCCGCACTCTATGTCAGAAAAATGTATTTGAAATGCCCCAGATGAAAAAAAGTAGTATCTGAGGTCACAAAAATTGTATTGTTAATTTAATTGCTTAAAGCTCACCATAAACCCCTTCATAAATATACTGGTTATCTTGCAGATCAATTTATTATTATTTATGTTACGCGATTGTGTATCAAAGTGCTTTTATATCAAATACACTAGAAAAGTGAAAATCTTTCAAATAGGTGACAGTGATATCTTTCCGTACCAAGACTGCCAAGAGGTCACTGAACCGTAGTGCTTCAAAATATTATTGACATTCCAATATCCATAGATTGATGTGCACTAAGTTGTGGATCAGTCAGTGGCTCGATTGTGCGTTTGCAGAGGAAGCTGTTAACTAACTTGATCAAATAAATGCCTCCTGGCCATCAAAAGAAAAAGAGTTCTCAAGGGAAAAATTTCAGCTGGTTGTTTCCAAGTCAATAGAAGATCAGTTCAATAAGTCCCAAAGTGCGATATGAACGGTTATAAGCGGTAAATATTCGCTTCTATCAGATATTTCGAGTAAACTACAATAATTTTGACTTTACTATCACTACGAGACTGCACCTAAGCTGGGATGATGGCTTGTGTGCATCCTTGACCACAGAATGGCTTTTCACAGAAAATCCAATCAATCCTAAAAGGAGAGTAGATACAGGTCAGATGAAGCCCAGCCACAAAAGGAC
>UZAN01039546.1:75987-88014 GCA_900618425.1 Echinostoma caproni
GATGAAGCCCAGCCACAAAAGGACAGCTGACTAGACATCTCCTGAGTTCCGTTGACTATTCACTCTCTCCCCTGGAGACGTCACTCTAACAAACAAACTTGAGTTGGAACAGCTTACTGGTCAAACATTCTCCGCTAGATGGATAGAGCTACGCCCCAACGGTGAAAGATGTCTTTGAACTTTATTGGACAGCTTCAGCTCACCTCAGCTGGACAGCCCCCAACCAAAAGAATGTTGTCTCGTCCACTACCTATCTTTTGTCTGGGTATGAGATTCTGGACCGATTACGAAAAGCGGACCGTAAATAAATGCATCAGTAAACAAACAGCAACTTAACCGAAATGCCTCGCGCGACAAATCTCTAAAAGCTCCCGTACGAGTGCTTGGGGTATCATGCGGTGCAGCAAAACACCTTTAGAAACTTTCAGCAACATGGATGAATACATATTTGCACAATATTTTGACGATAAATTTCAGGGATGGGTTTACTCTTGGCTGACCTCTAACAACCGATATTCGTTCCAAATGGTAAACATCTACTGAAAAATTTAGCAGTATTTTCTGAAAGCTGATTAGAGCATACGTTTTAAAAATAGGGTGCTAATATTTCACGAAGGTGATTTTGGTTGACCTAGAGTTCCCTCAAGCCTGGGAGAATTTTCTTTGGAGAAACAAGGTTAGTTGCCCCATGAGTTCTAAAAGGATTTGGGAGGGATTCTGATGGAGGTTCAGCAGTGAATACATGATTTAGTACCTCAATGACGAAACAAGAGACCATAGATGTATCGCGGAGTTTTCGCGAGTTACATCTCAACTCACAACAGCTTTTATTATCAAAAACGGTCTCAACGTACATTTTTCTCCTTCCTAAATTATACGAGAACAATAATCTGTCAATCAGAGGATCCACCATTTTACCGTAGCATATTATTATGCATATATGTCGTTTTCACGCATAGTGAATCTTGTTATCAATCCCTTTGATCGTTCAGTCAGTCATCATGTCCCAGAGGGACACTCATTCCCATGATTTACGTGAATTTTGGTAGTGGAAAAATGTATTGTTGAGTGCGTTCATAGAGACGTGGTGCTGAAATATAACTGTTATTCCAGTCACATTTCGATATTGCACATTACTTGCTTATAGGTAAGCTGCTTAGCTCGAGAGATTTCCGGGTTATATTAAGAAATGCAATTAGCGAACAAAAGCGCAAAGATCTGGGAAAACCACATTTAGAACGCAGTCAACTAATATAGTATTTTCGTTATCAACGGATAAATCAAAGTTCCGGAGTACCCTTCAAGTTAACACAATGAAAGGATACCTTGGTGTATCAAATTAGTAACAACTATGTTGAGACAAAATTTGCTTATATCAAAACGAGAGAGACCTGAGAGTGATAACTGACAGATGAAAACTTTTCGATGAGCTAGGATTAGTTAGTTCATGTTGGAATCCGAAATAGAGCAGAAAGCGATCATGCTACACTACAATAACGGTTAACAATACATTCGAACCCTGCAGTGAGCCTTAAAGCCAATAGCGTTGTTATCGTATCCAGGGTCGTCAACCAGGTAACGAAATCCAGTTTCCAGTTTTGAATCACTATTTCTTGAGTATTATAGTTATTAATAACAGACGTTTGACATGCAATAACAATTCGTTGTCGAAAATAGTTGACGCTTTTCGTTTATCTTCAAGAAAAGAAGTTTTGCATTTAGGTAATTCTGGGATAACGCTCCTAAGCTCGTGGATGGTGAACAGGATGTTTCAGTGTCTGCCTTGACATAGGGTGCTCCAGGCATGCACATAATGGATACTGGTGTATTTAGACATTATCACATTCACTAATGCAATCTTTGAATACAGCGTGAAATATGATTGCTGAGCCACGTTCTGATTTCGTTAAACTTATGTGGTTTAATTACTAAACGGTCCCACAGAACACATATTCCGAACAAACGAACAAAGTGTGTCCCAATGATGCCATTACAACACAATATACATGATTAGCAACACATGAAGATTTTCCTTGGGGGAAGGAGTAAGTAAATAAACTACGCAACATTGTATTCACAGTTTTTCCCCCATTATCAATTGTTTACAAGTTTCATGACGGATCACTTGTCGGCCATCCGGCATATACGGCTTTTATTTGTTCTCTAATCCTGTTTTTTCAAAATCTCTCGAGCTAAGCGGCTTGCGTATGATAAACTAATGTACAATGTCAAAAAACGCGAATGGAATCATAATTTCATTCCAACACCACATCAACAATACATTTTTCTGCTAACAAAATGCACGTAAATCATGAGCATGGTTCGTCCTGTCGTTCGTCTATTACGTTGATATTTTTAGTTTATTTTATGAGCACACTGTGTTACTTCCATAGATTACCTTTCAACGAATCTGTGATTAGGGAAACTTTATTCAACGCATGGAGTGAGTGCAAATCGGCAAAATCTCCATTCCTAAAAGTCACAGTGCCATAACAAACTTTATCCTTACCCTCATTGGAATACAGGGTCCCCAATTTATCTTTCACCAGAATTCACTTCAGACTCCTCTTTCGTAATTCATATTGTGCATTGAGGTTATTCTGGAAATAACGATGTAAGCTTAAATCCTACTCACTTCATTGGGTGCTCCTCAGAATCAAAAGCTGTTTCTTTGTACAACTTACGTGCTCCACTTGAGACGTGATCATATGCTATTGGTTGATCAAAATGTGCAAACCTGAATTGATATGGGGCCTACGCGTAGGCGGCGTCCATGGGTGGGCTCGAATCTCATCTTAGCTACTGAACTTTCCGTAATCTCAACATAAAATCTTCAAATCTGCCAAATAACAATCCGAACCGATATTCATCCCCTCGCTGCCTCATTGTTACTTGAAAGTTTAAAAGATTGACACAGAGGGGCATGATATAGTTTAGGTAATTCTCGGCATATCTCGCTAAAATAAAAGCTCCGAGTAACTCAAAAGCATATTGCACTGAAATCCAGGTAAATGGTCCCAAAATTGCCGAAGTTAAGTCACGTAACATTTCTTTTGATCGCCCGGATAATTCTGAATTTCACATATTCCTCCCCCAGCGCTTCGCAATCTATCTTTAGTTTTTCTCATGGGGAACCGTCTTAAGCACTCTATCGAGCTGCATCTACGTGACTAAATTTGATAATAACATACCCGTTTTACTATCGCTTTATAAACGTCGGACGCCACAACAGCTAGTACGTTCCTTCCAGCACGCTCTGCTTTGGAGCTGAAAAAAACTCTGTCTAGATACCAGAGAATGGAGGTTAATTGAGCGGTTTACCAATGATTCTTTTTTTCCGTTCTAGACGATTTGAGTACGCTGCAAAAATAGATTTTGTCCAAATCAGCGGATTACAAAACTTTAATTGCATGAGTTATGAGTATTTGCTCTGATCTGACACAATCTTTCTACTCGAGGAATTATGGAATTTTCCGGCATGACGCACGATTTATTCTGCATTTTCATCTCACACTGACTGAAAGATGGATCATTGCTTAGCAGTGCGGACTAGAATATCATAGAAGCGTCAGTGATTCACTTATTTCTCCTCAGAATAATTATATCAAACTGGAAGCTTCTAGAACCAAAATGTTCCAGTCCAATCACCAGAACTTCTTATCCATTGTGCATGTTTTTTCTTTGATTGAAGCAAACCATATTTCGAAATTAAATTTACATTTCAACCAGCGATACCGAAATAATTTTACTTTATAAAGGCGAAAGCAAAATAGCAGCTTCATGAGGTGGGTTAAACTCACCAAACTTGGTGTACACACAAATCGAGTTAGTTGCTTTCTGTTCCACGTATATGTTTATGCACGGTAAATGCATATCAGACATGTTCGATGCAGACTGCTTTTTGTTCCTCGGAATCACTGGTTGTGATGTACATCTTATGCATTTTGTATCTGTACAGTTGACTACAGTGTTCTGTGTTCTGCGACACGCGCACCGTCTGTGAAAATTACCATGGTAATATTGCTGATTGAAACCCAACTTATCGATTGAAATTTCATCTGACAAAAATGGGGAAAAGGGGTTCAACGTCTTATTGACGTGATATGTGGCTATTAGCTAATGTCCATTACGAAATTCTCGGGAGTTGAGAAATTCAGTTAGAAAATGGGGTTTTAGTGTCCATTTCATAAAGTCGAGAGTGACTGGAATACCTACTGAGGACGACTGACTTCTCGGTGAGCTCGTGTATACATTTTTGAAGCATTATCAACTCTCCGGACGGTATATCTAATTTTCTTCCGAAGCATATTCAGAAATGTATTTCAACGGTTGGCAATGGATTTGTCTGCAAAAAAGTGAAAAAATAAGCTGATCTCTTTCGGAGCAACACTGCGTTTTTGCACAGGAAGAGAAAAATGATGCAAACCCGGTAGTTATTCAATTATATGATAGAATAATAGACTGAACTGTCAAAAATTCTTGAATCAAAACTTCCTACCTTTTGCTGATATAGTCTCGAGGTTTGTTGACCCTCCACATCTTTTTGTGGCTTAAATTATTGCAGGTAACTTAGATTGTACATCCCACAAAGAAACCCTCCTTAAAGGAGTAGACGATATTGCGTGCCGCCAGTAATTTTAATTCAATTGAGGTCTCTAAGGCGAAATGATACCATGATTTCAACTGTCTCTCAGAATCTGGTACTAAAAGCAAGAATTTGGTTTTCATATAACGCCTCATTCATTGTTTTTGGTAGTGGTTAAGTGTAACGAGGAAAATATGAATGTTTACTTTATAATGTATCCATGTTTATGCATCCTAAAGTAGCGTGGTACATTCAGGATGGCTCGAAGGTCATCACTTTTGATTGGTATTGTTCACAAAATTGAGGTCTGGTGGGCTCTTATAGCAAATTTACCTACCCTAATTGTGCAAAACATTCGAATTAAGTACCATTATCTGAATGAAATAAAAGTTACATTAAGGTGAATAAAAAATCAATTTACAAACCTAATAGCTGTTGTCTGTGATGTTCTGCGCAAACTAAATAAAAATCAGAATTTCATTCATTTTGTTCATGTCTTTTCTGATGTCGATCGGCTGAGACAATGCCTGCAAAGAGTTAATCAAAAAGCGACTGATTGACTATGTTTTGTATTTATTTTCTCGTTGAACTGATTGCCTTTTGCGAACCTTTGCATGCTAATATCTATTCAACTTTACTTGTTATGTATAATGGCAAGGCAGAATATTTTGATATTATAATGTTTAACCTTTAATCTTTGTAATCAGAACAGGAAATGTCATCAGGTTTGAATATAAAGCTCGTAATCAAATACATATTACTGCAGAGCTCAATCGATGGATAGCAGCACTTTGCTATGACTCAAAATGGCCAAATCCATCAAATCGTCAACTAACTAATTGCTAACGCGAGGCACGGGGAAAGATACTAATTCACGAACTCCGGCAATACATCAGTAACCTAGCCATGATCGGAATTATATCAGTACACACACCATACTTCCCAAACGCAGATGGATACAATATCCATTATATGCAACACCACATGTGGCGCCATGAAAATGATACCGGTAATCTAAGCAATCATCAGAAATATAGCTTTTTTGCTCATGAAACGTTTTTCTCCACTTGTAAAAAATTAATTATTACAATTACAAACAAAGATGACCGTTACAAACAGCGGAAACTGAATTATGCTCCTGTGCTTAAATTTTGTTATTATTTGGCCATCACCATAAGCATTTGATTCTCGATGATCACTCCCGTCTGATTATAATTCATGGTCTCCTTCAACCGAAATAAGTGATACTATATTCCATTTCAACACAAAACCCGAGATTATCTTTTATCTTTAGTCTACCACTGGTTAATTGTACCCATCATTTATTCGTTTGTAGGTATAACTTTCTTTTTATCATACACACTGATCATGTTCACTGCATCATAACGTTTTTGTCGCATTACTCAACAGAATTTGGTGTAGGCTCGCCCTGGCACTCTGGCGGGTTGAATCCTGCGACGATCCCTAATCGGGTTCGCTCGGGCGCGTAGTTTTTGCCAGTGGGAAGGTCTTCAGACCATCCCTTTCCGGGCGGTGGTGGTCCGGCGGTAACGTCATCAAATTATCACCCCGGGGATGTGTTCGAATCCCACCACAACCGCCTGACTTAACCCATTGTGTGTTGAATGGCAGCTCTTTGATTGGCTGCTTCCCTCCTTCCTGAAATTTGTACCATTGCATGTTAAATAAAAGGAAGCAAACTAAAAAGATAAAAAGAAGAGTTGTTTATCTGACGCTTAGTACCGAATTTTAATTTAACTACTCATGAGTAGTTAAGTTTACTCACTAAACCAAACGGTGTGCATGGACGTATTTGCTTGTATACACGGGACACTGCGAACAAATTGCAGCCATTAAACAGTAGTATACCCGAAGCTGATGAACGATAATTTAGTAGAATAATATGGGCTTGATCATTTAACACAAATCTATTGAATTTCAATTTGGTGCGCTCTGACATCAGGGATTTTCGCTGAGAATTCACCCTCCGGGTGCATCATGCTTACTTTGACTTCAATTGAATTGACTAAACCTCAGAGCGTAGATGAATGTATGCTTCATTACGCTTACAAGTTCTGCGTAGTGCATTTGCGGATTTCTTCTCTGCAAAATGTAGTATAGCCGAGGGAAATGAGGCAGTTTTCAAATACCTCTGACGGGATTTCCAATTTGTTGCTGTTTATACTGTTTATACACAGCTTAAGCAACAAAGTTTGAATTCTGATGAGTTTAGGGTGTAGTTGACCTCCTAGACTTAAGTTATTTTTGAGAATAACCATCTATTAAGTGTTACCTAACACCTAAAACCTTTGTATACTGGTACGGCATGGTCAAGGAAAATAACCAAGGTTGCTCAGAGTTTTCTGATGTTCTTGCATGTATATAAATTTAAACTGCAGCAAACTGAAACAGCCGGAAATCTGTTAAGAGTCCAGTATGTACTGTATTATTAGACCGAGCATGTTACATGGCATCCAGATATGACTGCTGAGCGAGGTCGACAAACAACGCCTGGGTTCGAAAACAGGGTTTTGCACTCCATTGTTTGGCCCCGAAGGTGAGCGGCAAGTGCCGAGGCTGGGTCCAGCAGTTTTAATAATCATCATCACGTTCGGACGATATCAGTTATTCTTCAAATAGGTCGCGTTTGGATGCCTAGTTGGGGAACTCAAGGTGAGTATAATGAATTTACCATGATATTTCCTGTTCGGCCTAACATCATTATACGACTTGGTGAACAAGCTGGCTTTCATTTATTTATAAGCATGCCAGTATATACCATTAAATAACAGTAAGAAAATCTTCAAGAGGTTGCACACATATTGGAGCAAATCAAGCAGATCACTGGTGGTTAAGTATTCGCACGAATATTTTCTGGGCACACGAGAATGTAATTTCTCATTCCCTGTTTTCATGTTACTAGTCATATTCAATGTTATATAGAACATGGTTAGGAATAAGTGAAAGCCTGGTTGTTTGCAACGCGATTTTGTTCTCCATGTGCACCGCTGAATATTTCATACGTTACTGGTCGGTTCAGAAAAGGTAAGAGGCTATTAATTATTTAAACTGAACCTAAAACTTGCATCCATGCCCATTATTACGGCACATTTGCCAACCATTTATGGATTGGAAATGCAAGCGATCTAGTGCCACATGGGACAAGCTGTTTGCACGAGAGATATTCAGATTTACTGACGTTAGGTTGTCTATTTGAATTTCACAAGGACGGTAGTAAATTCTAACGCTAAAAGATGCGTAAGTATTCACATTCATTGTTCTCTTAATCACAATGGAATTTCCTCTCCTGAAAATTCTTTCCTCTTCCATTCGAGTTCATTTCTCTATACCAACTTTTCGCACTTCAATAAAGATTTATTTATTCTCAACAATAATGGATTACAGCTATGAAATAAGCTGCGCAATCGGTTTCGATTGATAGTATCTCTGACTTCATCTTCGCGGACAGTTATCGTCTCATACAGTCAACAAGGTAATACAGGACCGACCTTTATTGTATGTCAAACCTAATTGTTCTTTCAATTGGAACCAAATGCATTCGAAACAAATTTACCTTGTAGACGGAATTCTGTATAAAATTGACTAAAAATTGGCGACCTCTCATGCAAGAAATGTCCCCATTTTGCTGAATCTGATCCACGTGCGACATGACCTATAATTATGTCGTCGCATGCTCTGTCATTTGCAACCTGACGCGCAAAATCAAACAGCACGAGCTATATGGATTAACCGGCAAACAGTGCGAACACTGGTGTTCAAAAATCAGATTAATATGATAAAATAATTACTAAAAACGCGAGCGTTTCCTCTTTAGTTATCTGGCACGTCTCCATTCGCAAATAAGGCCGCGCGTTGATGTGCAGTTGATGTCATACTATTTCGAGCGCACGGTAGAACACCTCACCTTTGGCTATCCAGGCTTCGGATACCACAGAGAATATCTACAATCATAAATGTTTGTGCCATCACACAATGTTGCTCGCATTGAAGACCAAAACCTTGTTGTTCAGTGTAAGCTCATGCGATTCATTCCAGATATGTCTAGAGAAAACGAATAATTTTAATAAGCATCGTAACAATTCGGGATTCACTTTCAAATTAGACAATTCATATGGATGTACATTTTTTGTAGAATCAGTAGAACTCGTCGGTTCCAAACTGTATGCCCGAAGACAAAGCACAAGAGTTATTGGAATACGAATTTGTACCAGATCCCCGGGATTCTTTATTAATGAACTGATGTGGCCAGCATCATGTTTCCTGGGTGGCACAAACTACGCACACGTATATTTGGAAACAATGAGGTGGGCTGAATAATTCAAATATCAAGCTCAATGTCCATGCTTACTTTTACTGCAAACATATATAAACTTGAATTGAGAAACATTGATTATAAGAACATCGAAGTAAAGCAGGTACACCACACGAAACAAGGTAGCTCTCTATTTTCATTTTGATAGTCACTTGTGGTAAAAAGTTTTGGGTGCTCTTATAGAAAATCAGTTATTGTTAGGAATAACATATATGCAAGAAAAGCTCTACTCAATCATTACATTGATTTCGTGAAGTGAAAGTAGTAGCAAATTTGTGTTGCATTGAAATGACATGTGCAGGCAACAAAGCCTACATTTCAGTCATAAGAGTGTCCATCGTTACACTGGAATGAAAAATGAAAGTCACATACAACAATGATAGCACTTAAACAGAAAGTCGTCTTTGTAAGTTTAAAATTCTTTCGTTTCAGATATTCCTTTCGTCAGTTAGACCACGAACCAGATATCGCTCCGCTGAATTGCATAAACATTTATGCGGAAGGATAAACAGCGATAATTGAATCGGGTTGCAGTGTGGGATTGACAAGCAGATAGGTCATGATTGAGCAGATGACTGGAATCGTTGAGTATCTTAGGGGCGAAATTCTCCTAAAACGTAATATAGAAATCAAACAATTTGTGATAAGAGTGTTTAAGAGAATAAACAAAGCACAGCTGGTTATTAAGAGACCGTAACGAAGATTAATAAAGTCCTTGTCCTTGTCGTCCTCGCCGTGGCTGCACGAAGAAATCCCCAGTGAAATTGTACAATTAGATGAATATCGGGTTGAACGTCCCGCGAGTGTCCATGAACGAAGCGGTTTTGCAATTTACTTTAGCGAAAACTGGAGTAAATCAACCGCTGTCATCTAAGAATATTCAAAGGATAAAATCAGTTGTCACGTCTTTGAATGTAAGCCCGTTTTTTGAATGGGTTTCGTTCCCTACGTCTTGGAAACTTTAACCTGGCTGACATAAATAGCTCTTCTGGAATTTTTTCTAACTCCGCAATAGCAAAAGTAAGTAACTGTTTGTGTATATTTATTGGTGATTTCAATAGACATGATGTACCGTTCCTCACCACACTAGATCTACAACATTTGGTGCATTCACCTAACGGACTCAATTCACAACCTGATTAGGTTCTAAATAATCAGACTGCAATTTTTTTGAATTCCAGAACCGTGCTCCTCGGAGCAGTTCAAATCATTATATCTCAAAGGTGTGTCCCACTTTATACAGCTAAGCTAACCGGTATGTTTCTACGAAGGCCTTCAATATAGTGAGTCAAACAAAATGTTCATCAGAGAACGTAGAAAGGTTAAGATCCATGAGATTTTGGTGTTTCCCAACCAGAACCTTTCTGTCTTCTGTGAACATGCTACGAGCTATTCTAATTTCTGTTTTAACCAATGTTGTCCACTCGAAACGGACTTCATCCGTATTCATCGCCGCTACTCGAGCAGCTACGCAGACGGAGAGAACAGGCCTATAAACAATGACAAAGAACCCATGTAAAGCGGCTTACAATTTCTATCATAGCTGAAATAAATCGGTTGAACAAATTGTACACCGACACTATTCTGTGAAACTCTAATTGTCGTAACATGTGTAGGGCTATCGACTGATTGTATGGCAGTAGCAATAAACACAAAACGGAAACTGTCTACGTTGAAAAACTAAATTCTGAGTTTAATCCAGTTTCACAGTGCACTGCCCTGCCAGACTTAGTCAGCACAATGCCAACATTAACTATCAAACCCACCACAGTCCTGAAATAGCAACTGAAAATAATGTTCAATAAAGCATCACCCGTGGTACTCAAGGTATGTGCGGACACCATTTCAAACCCATTGTCTAAAGTATTCGATGACTGTCTGATGAGCGGAAAAAATCCCTGATATTAGGAGACTGGTCAAGATAACTCCCGTCTAAACAAAGGAACCTGGGAAGTATCGTCCCATCGCCTGCACCTCAATCGTGCTGGAATTATTTGAGAGATGCTTGTTCCTGTGGGTTGTCATTGAGTCTGCGGAAGACGACATACATCAATATGCGTATCGTTCTTCGCCCTCAACACCTGATGCCGCTGCATACCTTGTTCATTTAATAATTTCGGCACTAGATAAGAAAAATAAGATCATCAGAATGATTTTCTTAGATTACAAAAAAGCTTTCCACTGCATTGATTGATCAGTATTGCTCAACCTGAATACCAAAACTGATGTTAATCCAAACAGCGGCAGATTGATCAGCAATTATTTCACAAATAGAAGACAGTTTACTTGCCTCCACGGCAAAAACTCCTCCACTCGTCCAGTTTGTTCTGGTGTTCTGCAAGGTGCAATATTTTCCCCATTTTTCTTTTCAATGTATGTCAAACAATTTCCCATTCCTCCTGCATTCATTGGCTGTAAATATGCAGATTACGTTGTTTTAGGTTGCAAAGCATCCATCCCTGAAGAAGCTTCAGAAATTCAAAGCAAGCTAAACGAATTTATTCATTGATCCTTGTCCCATTCCCTCTCATTGAGTGCCTCTGAATTTCAGGATGTTTTGTGTTTCAGCCCTAGATAAGAAAAGTAAGACTGTCAGGATGGTGTTCTTGGATTAAAAAACGCATTCGACGGTCTTGATCGATCGGTATTTCTCAACCTGATTACCGGAATTAGTTTTAATCTAAATGTTAGCAGGTTGATTAGCGATTATTTCATAAATAGAAGGCAGTTTACGTGCCTCAAAGACAAAATGCCTCCACTCAACCAGTTGATTCTGGTGTTATGCAAGGGTGCGAAGTATACACCCTTTAAGAGGCCTCAGAAATTCAAAGCAAGCTAAACGATGTTGTTACTTGGCCCTTATCCCGTTCTCTCTCATTTGACGCCTCTAAACGTCAAGATGTTGTGTTTTCCCTGTTGGTCAATGTACCATGTTCAGCCCTCACAGATAGGTTCCCCACCTTCTCTGTCAATCAACAACCCGTACCCAACTCAACAATGGTAATATACCTAAGCGTCACATTATCACGCAATCGATCATGATCACTACATCTTCAAAACGCATTCTGTAAAGTTTGAAAGCTTTCATATTTCTCACTCGGACTGAGAA
>UZAN01039546.1:92004-104553 GCA_900618425.1 Echinostoma caproni
GCTGATTGCTCTCTATGATTATTCCTAGGTATTTGGTTGTACTGGTTGATACGGAATTAGCGACGGAATGATAAATGAAAGCTGTTGACGCCCATTGTTTTGTTTGCTGACCGTTTCTTATATCTGTAAAGTAATGTGATCCCTTGTCATAACCCTCTTCCATGTCCATCTCCCAGAACTCGTTTCGCGGATGAAGTATTCAGTCTTTTCTTCTATATCCTGGTTTGGAGCGTAAGCTATTTGACAGTGGCTGTTTAGTGCATTTTCACTTATTATTCCTTCTGCTTTCTAAGAGAGTTTGGCGACGCAGAGCACACTCTGCATGGGTAAGCGAAATCTGTTTCCATGGGACGACACAAATTCAGAATCACGTTAGCTATTTTACTAAAGTATTCAATGGACCGAGAGNACCGAGAGATTGTTGAACGGCAAATAACTTGGAGATAGTGGCTAGCGGCCTCCCAGAGAGAAGTCTGTGGCTGGAAGATTCCGAATTTGTATGGTTATTCGTTTATTTCAATAAAAGTGGGGTGTGCCAGGCAAGACTAATCCTTTAGTCTAGAACATATGAGACATTGGTCACTAGTCGAGATTGTCACCTTTAGTTTCTGAGAGAAAATATAATAATGATGGTTACTGATGATCTTGAACTGTCAGTGGACTGAGCTCAAAAACGAACCAGAGAACATTAGACTGAGTATTTGAATCGCAAAACAAACGGAAATTAATTTGAAAAAAGAGCTATGGAAAAGTAACGAAAATCTTGCGTGCATCGGAAAATGATGAACTCCAAAAACCAGTGTGAATAATAATAATGATTTAGATTGTGAATTTGTGGATTACCCCATTCGGTTTTCCATGGGCACCAAGCATTGGTAATAGTTTTGGGTGTGAGTTTCACTCCTTGGGAGCTCTTTAACTCCGCACTAGTTGAATGCATTTAAATACGATAAAAATGTTTGTGATACCCGACAATCAGCACTGGACAGCTTTTTTGTCCTGTTTAGGACTCGTGAAACTCAAACCCGCTATTATCAACAGTGCTCGGTGCCTGTGAAAAACCAAATGGGTTAATCCAAACATTTCCAGTCTAAATTGGTCGAGCCATTCGAAAAAGATGATGACCATCGACCGTGCAGCTCATGGGTGAGGGTTTGAAGTTCCAACCCGAATGTTCACAGTTCGAGTCCTGATGGGGACATAAAAAGTACGCACTGTTGACGAGCCCCAAACAGGATGAAACAGCTGTTCAGTGCAAACGATTCCGTCTCATATAAATAATAATAATATTCTAAAAATAGCACTTATCTGACAAACACGTTTTCAACAGTGGCCATCGAGGGAGAAAAAACCTATAGGTGTTTCCATTACCGACACACCTAATAACTGGTATAAACTTGAGGACAAGTGGTTATCACAAACATTTCTATCGCATTTAAATGCATGAAAGTGTGGGGAACGAACGGACTTTGCGATTCTTGGAAGCGACAACTATTAATCGCTTGAAACCGAAATTATGTGTTCAAAAAAACATATGTGACGCAAATGTTTTTGCCATGGTATTAATAATATCACACTTGGTACCACCCTACCATGACCTTTCCTCCCCCTCCCTAGTTCACCACATTCACCACATCGTTTGGTCCAGTTCACCCCATATCAAATTTCCTCATCTTAATTGACCGCAACCCCTTACCAAGCATAAATCACTCGACTCACTTGTCCAGAACTTTGTTCAAATGACACATTTCAACTCTTATGCATCTTCGTTTCACATTATCCTATAAATGTGCGTTTACAGCTGAATGAGAGCACGCGAAATTGATGACCAATATCAATGCTGCCTATATATGTCTTCTGAAGTTTCTGTAAAGCTGTTATTTATTCATTTTGGTGCCGGCTTACCAGTTTTCTGCACCAGAAAGTAACCTCACTAAATCGGGGAAAAATTGCCAACTCACTTACCCTCAAAGTGTGATTGAATTGTAAACTAACAATTTTCAAATATTATTCGTACTTAATAATACAGTCATTATACCTCTAAACCCATACATAACGTGTGAGTCATTCTATCTGATTATGAGAAGGGATAAATAATAACTTGTGACGGAGACACACAAACAGGGATAGGAACATACATCAAACACTGATCTATTTTATGCCAAAATCTGTGTACATTTTCAGATCAAAGTATCTGCTCATCGGGATTCTGTGTTAGTCTCATTGGTTTTAAGTTCGCTGATTCCCCATAAATCAATCTGCTGTTAGACAGGACGGGACGTTGTTGCTCATCTTGGACAGCAAACAGCACTGGACTCATTTTTGTTTGTCAGCATTGTCTGCTATGTTTTTCTCTGTCTCGCAGTTTTCAGAAAGCGAACATTCTGGTTGGGGGTCGAGCCGTTCATCTAAATAAACCGTTGATAAGCAATATCTTGAACGCATGGCAATTCAAAATGAATGTACACCGAGGTCTGTTTTGGAAGTGGAATTTTCGCAGTAACTTGTTAAATTTATCTGAAGACAATAACTATAACAACTACCTTTTTACCAAATTGAAATCCATATTTTTCCTGTTCAAATTCGCAGTCGAAATCCGGGTGACTTGTTCTGGTTTAACGTGTTCCAACAGACCTGCTAAGTTGCTTTTACCTATTTATGTTTTTCACTACTGTAAGACTAGCAAACGTTGGTGAGTATTTGACATGAGATAAAAATTAACTATTCACTGTGATCAAATTAAGGCGGTGAAGAGAACATACCTTTTTCATGATTTGACAGTCAATCCAGGATACGCAAAGTCTTTGGAATACTGCAATCTTGTGAACCAATCTGAAACACATAATAATTTAGTCAATCTAGGCCTAAGGGATAGAGAAACGGAAGGCGGGATAGATAGATAGATAGATAGATAGATAGATAGATAAATAGATAGATAGGTAAATAGAAATCGCCTAAGATTCTACTGGAATGAAACTTATTGTTTTTAATTTTCCAGTAAATCCTCATTGTCAATGAACAAATATTTTTAACAGAAATTATAAATGATCTTATCAAATAGTTAAACCTCGAAAATCAAACGGATACACAATTCTACTTTGTTACTCGCTCCACAAAATCATGTCACAAATGTTTGATTAACGGCACGAGCGGGGTCATCCAACTGAGACAAGCTCTTATTCTACGGCTGTTTCATTTTTTCATCACTAAAGCACGCAAGGTAACAAAACTGACTTCAGTCGACAGCACGTTGTTTCGTAACATTTCTATCTGCATTAGATCAGAAAATTTCTGTTCAGCTTTTCGGTGGAACAGATCCAAAATATTTTCAACAGAAATTCACAATTTCCCATTTTGAAGATGTATCGGGAATAAGGTATAGAACCAAATAAGACTCGTCTCACTCGATTAGTTTATGTTTAACGGACTCTGTTCACGGCTCAGCTGCGAGAAAGGACTATCTTGATCTGTGATCGAGTAGCGGTGTTTTGCTACGCAACATCGTTGAACTTTTCATAAACAAATTGGAAAGATACACTTCTACGGTTTGAAACGGACTTTTGCAATGTTTTATGGGTCTGCTTTGCGAAGCACATTTATAGCGCAAATCGTAGTCTGTTGAACATTTCAACTAAGTAAAATCAAACTTGAGGACTGCTTTCCTCTGTGGCACACATCTTTATTTATGCTGTTTTCAGATAAAATAACAAAATGACCAGATAACCTGTAACAAAGTGCGCTTATTTAAGACGAATCTCGGTGGTTTTATCTTGATGACTAATTTCAGGATTTGCAAGTTTGATTCAGAATGATAAATATAAAACTATGGCATGAAATATACCTAACTGAACTGATCTCAGAGCAAAGCAATGGAGCTACGAATCGTTCAATACTCTTGATCCATGAGTTTAAGAGCTCAAAATCTTCATCACTAGATATCTTCATAACGTGAAGCACACACGCAAAATTACCTGGTGAAATCAAGTTGAGTTTCAATAAAGTCAAGTGTTTTCAGTGTACAATCAGCTGCCATATGGCCAGCTCGGCAAAGCACATTTCAGCAAATCCAAACATATCAGAATACGGCACAACAAATGTGCTGGTCATGCAGAGACAACATCGCATACAATCTTGTTTGTGTTACTTCACTAGTGGTTGTACGCAGCATATTGCATGATGGTGGTGAAAAACGAGCAATCCGATCTATGGCATATTCTCAGAACGGGAGAAAAAGAAAGACTTAAATCCATAATGGCATTCTGAAATAAACGGGGCTCTTATTCATCATCAGATCGGAAGATCTGGGAACATGCATTTTCGTTTCCTTCATTACTAATGTTCAGAGTTCAGAGTGAAGTGGCCACTTCACAAGCACTGATGATGTCACCTCGGCTGGTGATGAAACGTTTGCAAACCAATTGCCAGGCTCGGCGAACAAGCGGAATGGGATTCAGTTCACCCGAGCTACGAGAACCGATTTTCAATATTTTGTCAATAATGTTCAGAGTGTACATTTTTCAGGATAACCTATTTTTTATGCGTTTGTTTGTGATCTCGAGCACAATGTAGCGAAACTCAGTGACCATATGGACCGAGTACAGGATAAATATATTTTCTGAGTTCGACAATGTGCACCTCACCTTTGGCAGCGATCAGTGAAGTTCGCTTCACTGTATTCCGCTGTACGATGATGATGATGATGATGACCTTACGAAATCTATGGTCTCGTTTAGTAACAGACATTCTGTTGAAAGATTCATTACGAAGCACGAAATTCATGTATTTCTGCTGTTCCAAAACCAACATAAAACTGTTCTTTATTAGCACTTAACAGAAAACGTAAGTAACAGGATATTGAAAAACGTGGTATGAGAGAATTCCTACTTTTTCTTTTTCTGTTGGAGAAAAATTGAATTCTTTTGAGCGCTTTTTTCTCTCCTTTCCATCATGTAAATGAACACAACTGTCTGAGAATGAGATATGCAAGCCTTTTGACCAGAAATTGTGAGAATGAACGATTCTCACTGTTTTGGAACTTAAACTGATCAAACAGATTTTACACAACACAATAATTATGGCGATAATTCTCTCTTTATGGAAGAAACTTGGGGTTGTTGCTTATGTTGCTGAACGTTTCAACTTTGGATTTGACTATACGTATTGTAAATGGGGGCATTGCTCACTTGAATTTGGCTGGAAAACTTTAAAACTAACTGAAAATGATAGCAATGAAAGAACAAAAAATTGTTAGATTTCACGTGAAATCTGTTTATGCTTTGCAACGGTAGGCTTTCTCTGCGTTCCATGCTGTTAATTGATGGTATTTTTGAGATTGACTCATTGACAATAGGGGTACGGTAGGCGTGCTTTGCTGCGTTGTGCGAAACCCCTTGTCCATAATTTGACCACAATATTGGAATGTTGGCTGAAATCTTGATCAAAAGGTTTGCTCTTTCAAACAAATCCGAATGTTGCGTGGTTGATATTTTTGCTTGCTGTCGAAGAATCATTGAATTTTAAAGTCTGTGTCACCAGAAGTGATGTTAAAAGGTGACCTAGAAAACTGCTCACTTCAACAAGCAGATAACTTGACCTGTCGGTTTCTGTCAGATTAGCACGTATACCCAGCAAAGGTTTGGGAAGCATTACAAACTCTCTGTGTATAACCCATCTGCAAAGACAAGCATCCTTTCAAGGACAACTGTTATCACACCACTCTTACATTACTTGTTTGTCGTATCGTCGCCAAAACTTCGCTTCTGAGCAGATTAAATCAAAATGTGCCCGCTCTCCAGCGACAAATTCATGGTGTTAATACTTACATGGTGCCTCACAACACTGTCTGGTTAAAAACAATCACGGAGTATCCCAGGTTTCACATTTACAATCCAGAAATTTTAATGTGACACCAATCTCAGACAGGAGAACAAACAATAAATCTTTAATGAACACTTCCTTGGAACTCATCAACGGTAGTAGGAAAATGCATATAACAACAATAATAATTCGAAATAAGAAACACACAGGGAAAAATGGCATCCACCGTACGAATCACAATGTAGTCACAACATCTACATTGAGTGCGAATGGCGCGAGCAAGATCGATGCGAAAGACAGTAGGTAAAATGTTTTGGGCAACTGGAAATACACGAGCTGACACAGATAAATGAGTTCGGGAATAGATGAATCGAACGTTCATGACTGATGCTCACGCGTTGCTCGGTTTTGTACTCGTCCGCTCACACAGTGCAGAGAGAGAGGGGAACAGCCAATTTGTGTGTTCCTCCTTCTCTCTGTCTCTGTTGTTTCTCAGTGAGCAGGAATGCATAGGTATAAGTGCCTGGGGGAAAGTGGTCGTGCACAGAAAGGAATAGTTGGAGGAAGAAAATGATTGACCAAACATGGATGGCATTTCTTGATAAGTTCAAGGGATGGTTTGCTTTCCTTCTCGTAAATGGCCAATATTGGGTTATCATTGCTTCAAAAAACTTCGAGCGTCCTCCACACTAAGCATGCTTGCTGGCGTTGGATCCATCTAATAAAATAGATCAAAAAACGCTTTGAGTACAGCTGACGTTCAGATTTAAAAATATCAGTTTAAATAGTGCGGAACGCTTTTGGTGGTTCCTCAACTTTTGTCATTACGAGACTGATACCGGGTTCAATGTAGTGTTAATCATGGGCTCTCAGCGAAAACTATCGTACACACTGCTAGCAAATCAAACGAATCCTAGATTACTGAATTACCGGATAAGTTATTCAACAATGTAAAGTATTGACTGCTTCTTACTGGATAGTATCACCCCAGTCGACTATAGCCAGAAGCAAAAAACCACCACTCAAATCATTCTTCCCAATTTTCCCGTATAGCCGTTTGGATTGAAATGGCACTAAATGTCAGGTTAACGTTTTATTTCTTCAAAATTTTCAACACAAAATTAGAAAGCAAGTGGTAGTAGGTATTACCAATAATTAAACTCTTTTTTAACTACCTATTCCAAATGATATTTCTTTAATTACTGTTTGGAAGATTGAAGTGTTCTGTTAGATTTTGGAAACGTTCTAAAACTCCAGTGGGATTCAAACCCATACATAGACACCGCCTTCATTTTTGCACGATGAAAATTCTACCAGCTGAGCTATGAAGTGCCCATGCGTGGGTTCAAATGCCATCGAAACTACTGAACGTTTCAAAATTTCAACACGAGATTTTTTTCTCGATCAGTTACAGTGTTTTGAATCAAATATTTCTTACGTAGGAAATAGTAACATAAAGACAAATGATAGTTCGATATTATACTTTTTATCCGAATTGGCGGCCAAACGACAGTAACCCAAACCGGCGAATTGAAATGAACTGTTAGTCGTTTTAAAAAATGAAACGAATTATAAATTTATATGCCCACTTATTTGAGTGAGAATAAAATACGATAAGCAGCGTCGATAGGCTGTCTTGACTAGAATTGCACTAAATTCGGTATTCAAACAGGATTTTCGATAAAAACAACTGCTCACATCATGCGTTTGAACCAAACTTTCAGTTGGTAATCCAAGGAGGTGAAGTCTACCGTTACATACATGTTAATTAGCTGTAACAGTGAATACAATATGAATCTGATACTAAACACCGTTGACACATTATAGTCTTACTGTTCTGCCTAAACTTCATTCATTTTGACAACACGGTTAACCTACAGGTCCAACAGAATTCTGCGAACATCAGATAGTCAGATTTTCAAAGGGCCCAAGAGGAATTCTTAGTCTCACTACTGCAGACAACCAGCAGATAAAAACAGCAGATCGTAGGCGTAGAGTTTTACATATCGTGGTGGCGGCTCTTATGCACAAGCGCATGTACGCATCTTAACCCTCCCATCAGGGCATGGGTATGCGCATCTACGCTTTAACTGCAACTCAAATAGGGGAACGTCTTGTTAACCTGAACGATACAGGTAATCAATACCGCACGACAGCCTATTTCAATCCACCGAGAAATTTGTGCTAATGATCAGTAGTTTTCAAATTCAGAAGTAGTGAGACTGAGAATTCGACTTGGGTCTTTTGAGGATCTGACTATTTGGTGTAAGAAAATTTATCATGCATGCACATCTCTGTATACAAATATATCACCGCATTTAGCTCTGGAAAGCATAGAGAATCTGATGAAAGATGATCCTGGTCTTCCAGAAAGAACAATACTGTTAGTGACTGAAATCATGGAGCTGACAGGAGGACATATGGACAGATGAAAAGCACCCCAATGCTATCAGTTATCTCCGGTCTACTAGTTTCTGTAGTATTGAAACAACTTGAAGCCAAACCATTTGAAAACTACCTACCTTTTCTCTAGACAATATGTGAAGGACATCTTTGTGGTGCCACTAGCAACAAGAATCGAACAATTACAAGATGACCTAAGCGAGGTTCTACCAGGGACAGCATTTACCGCTACAAAGAAAAGTTTGTAATGCTCCCTTTCTTGAACGACCTCATAGTAAGAAAACCAGACGAAAACAGGACTGTAACCAATGTTACCTAACAGAGACGGTCAAACAATTGTGTACTCGCTTATGCGAACAGACACGTAAACTACGACGCCCTGACCCGAAATTGCACCTCTGGAACCATTGCGTGCGAGGTTAGAATCAAGGACAAAAATTAGTGGCAAGGCCAACCAGGGAGGAGAAACGTCTCATCCTTGAAGAGCCGCATTCTGTTGACTCATTAAGTCGACACGTCGAAATCGGTAAACTTAAGCGACGATTGTAAAACCAATGAGGAACGCGGGATTGATGGAGAAACAAGTGCGAAGGAAATCACAGTGAGTCACAAGCAGTACCATTCATTCGCACACTACGTTTGACGAGTTCTAGTCTGACTGGGAAAGTCACAATAATTACTATCACTCAGCGCTCGCCATCTGCTCTCTCTCTATATATATGTATATATATATACATATATATATATATATATGAATCGGCTTCAAACCGTCCGCAAATGCTAAGAAACACGAATAGGTATAACCGGTACAAAATGACAGGTCAGACATCGATTTGGTTTCAATATAACACAGGTCATGCCAATAAAGTAAAAATCTTTTTCTGAAAAACTCCTATCTAATGGACAGTTTTTTCAACACAAAAATCTATCATCAATTTGTGGATCAAGATAACCGGATTTTTACCAGCAGTTTCCAAGCCGCAAAGAACTTTGAGGCTTTTATTGACTAAATGCTCTCTTCAGTAATGTTTATATACAAACGAAACTTGTCCAACTAAGCTCTTGTTTGATTGCAATCCTGCGCGACCTAATAACGGAGGTAATCTGCCCGAAGAATAACTGTACCGTGTGAGTTTTCATATTGGGTTCTCTGATATGCTTATCTTCCTCTCAAGGTCACCCAAGCAGGAAATTCTTTAAATCTGGTTCATTCGTTCGAACACTGTGTCAATCCACACTTAGACGAAACTAAACTCAAGATAATTTGGAGCTGAAATAGTTGAGATAGATGCAGAGCAAAATTGAATCAATCACTTGAGATCGGATTAGTTTGTTCTTGAGAATAACCAAGTGATTAATCAAGGCATCTCATAACAGTAGGTCGATATCGACAAATACTTATTCATGATATTCGGTGGAATTTGATTAATAACGAACACATTACAAGTTTATCAATTAGGAACACAGCTCCAAGGGCCATAAGGACAAAGGCTTGATAACATCAAGCTTACACTCCAATAAATCCCAGGTGCAATGAACAGTTTTATAAGTTTGAGTGCAATCTAACAAGGAAAATGACTGAACAAACAAACATGAAGAACCCTAATCGAAAGCCGATAGCAGTCGCACACATGAAAACTAACCCAATATAAATTACCGAAAGGTACAGATAAACATCTGTTTGGAGGTTTTCGGACAACTGATTATATGCTTCGTCTAAAACTAATGGTCCCTAAACACTTATTCATCTTCCAAAGCGTAGGATGAACTACAAAGAAATAACAAACTATCATCTTATCGATTGCTAATAAGGCTGCACAATAACCCCGAATTATTCCCTTGGAAAATTGTCCCCGTAGAGATTTAATAATTCTATTATATGGAGGTGATATCAAAATCTAACGGGACTTTGTTTTGAATCAGCACTTTTCTAAGTCAGCTTCCGGTGGATATCCTGGTAACACGGTTTATATTCCTGTTTACATGACTTTGTTGTCTTATCTCGCCAGGGAAATAAATTTGCTTCTTCTGTGAACGACATCCCATTATCTAAGGCATCCATTACTTTTCTACTGTGTCCTATAACTGCAACATAAAATGAGTCACCACACACTGTTGCCATACACCTCTTAGATCGTGCCATGTCCTATTTGATGTATATGCTTATTCTATTTCCCAGATTGTTTCCGGATACCCTCCAATGAGATTTCATCCAGGGCCTGACCCTTCATCCATCATTTCAAATTCCGCAACGGGTGTTTCGTCAGTCAAGTAAATGCGTCATCTGAACAATGCGACAGCAGAAGTTTGGGGCAGCTGGCAGATGAACGAACCGACTATAGTTTCGTTCAATACACGTAAGCAGAATTGGGACCTCTAACCAACCCCAAGGAGAGATGGCTGGCTCAGGGCAAACAAACGTGCCTACGATACCTTCGATGTTCGAGTTTTCGAATGATAGATTGACCGGTGTATATGCACAACAATCAATCAGGAAAGAAACTCAAGCCAACGTTCATCAAGCGTATGGGTGATTGAATAAACTGAGGATTTTAGTTCGAGATGGACTATCAAGGATAAGCACAAACATATATTCTGCACTATTTGTAATCAAGAACAAGTTACAAACTGAAAAAATAAAACCTCACCAAGCAGAACCAGACACATATGTGCAGATTGTCTGACCATCCGGCTCACATAGGCGCACTAACGCAAGTTTGCTCGTCGTTAATAATGATTTAAAATTACTATGTAATTGAGCTCTATTCCCTGCGAAAAACTGATGCTGTTTCTCATCAGGTGTGAAGAGAACAAACGGAGGAGTGGATTTCGTAAAGTAGACTCTATAAATTATATCGTGTGCAAACTGGTATGTAAGGGGTTTGTGTTCCCAAATCTGCTTTGTACAATGAGGTGTATCTATAAACAAGCAAATTGTTGCACGCTCTTACGAAAGACACTCAGGAAACAATATGGGGTAGTAGATGTAAAGAAAATCTGTCTTTGTATGGCAAACTATTTCAGAATACAACTGAAACTGTTTCAATATTGATCCGGATACTCAAAGATCAACCTACCCCAGTATGTTCGAAATGTTCCACACGGTGAGCGCAGTTCTTTTTGTGGCGCGCTGATGGTAATGCAATAAGGAGCAATGATGCAACGGGAAGGCCTCCATACAGAGTCCAGCGGACAGCTTCCATTTGCCAGCCCATTTCCTCTGCGCCAGAAAATCAGTCAGGGATAAACAAACAAATCCGAAATAAAATTATCCACTTTGTATTCGGAATAAAGTGTAATTAACTGAAACATACACACTTTCATATAGCTACACTTCGATCTCAAAAAAGATGAAATATTATCGAAATGCTGCAACCGACCAATTTTCAAGCCATATCTCGTCCTGATCGGTGTCTTCCACAGAAGATTATTTTATGGTGCGTTGTATGGTATCGCAATTATGAGCATCGGAAGCAGTAGCATAAAATCCGAATCCAAATTACCATCTTGAAAGCAGAGTTAGTTTTGGCATAACGTGCGATTCCACTTGATCGTATCAAATAACGTTAGTTCAATTGGAAACCTGAATCATGTTTCCAATGTTCCGCTTATGAAACCTCGGCAATTGGTAATCAACCATCAAATACTTTCTCACAAAATTGAGGAGCACGTTAGTTGTCAAACTACTACCAACGAAAGTAAACAAAACAACGTACTGATTGAGCATTGACAAGTTGCATCCATTGATATTGAGTAATTTCGCAAACTGTGTTAAATAGACGCAATGCTTCCACAGAGGTAGAAATTGATTACGAATCAACAAAGAGAACACCTCAGTCCGTATGCGTGTAGTTGCACGCTTGCAGCTCTGGGATCTTTACACATGTTTTCACTTGGTACGTGACAATACTAATTGATTTATGCCACAGATTTTGATGAACACTAAAACAAAACTAAATGTATTATTCAAGCAAAAGCTCGTACAGTTAAAAAAATCATTCAGTCATCATATACGCTAGATAAGTTGTCACACTTTTCAGAATGACCACGCTCTGAGGCCACACATGGTATATAATACCAACGAGTGATTAATGAGTTGTCTTACTCGATAACGGTGAACACTTATGGTGTTCCTCACGAAGACAGACTATGTTCCCTCGGGTTGATGAAAGTAACCTTCAATAAATTATTTCCATGAATATTTTGGATGTCATTCCAAATTAATAAGCTTATCTTCTATTGTATAAACCAAACTCAATTCTAATGGCGTACATGCATTTATACATATGCCGCTTTTAATGATATAAACGGTTTTGTTTGCATATGAAT
>UZAN01039546.1:104559-133233 GCA_900618425.1 Echinostoma caproni
CATATGAATGTGTAAACCCATTTTAAATTGCAAAACGTTTAGGAATATCTACTAAATTCTACAATATACCAAGGATAATTTCACATGAGCATTACAAACACGGAATAGAATAACTGATCCAACCTGGTGTCACAGTAAAATAAGGTGTTTAGTACCAAAATTAACCACACGATGAACTTACCACTCTCTTCCTCTAATCCCTATCAATGTGCAGACTAGCTTCACCAAATCTCGCGATCGTTTCTCCCGTTATTCCGCATAAATACTCATTACAATTTGCAACCACGTCCCTTGAGCGACCTTCTCAAGGTCGCGGTATAAATCAACCTCATTGGTCGGTTGTGAATTGCGCAGAGCGAGCGCATTTATTCCAAGCGGTGACCAGTCACGAAAGTCCCAATTTCAAAAACAGAGTACAGAGCAAACCACAACATACGAAATATGGAACGTGTGCTACCATCGGTGGATCCATCAGGAGAACCCAATCATTTGCAGGCGAACGTGTTGAGCTAGTGATCACACGCTCCACGGACCTGACTACATGACTGGTGCAAAAACTGCGGTGTTTTTCTCCCATGCCTGGCATGCAATTTAGTAGCTGGACGAAACCTGCCACACGCATGCACGTACACACACGTGACTTGGTTACCAGGATAAATAAACTTGCAGTTGACTATAAGCGCTTTACATCGATTAATCACTGAATCGATGATCGGCAGGGAAGCTTAATGCTAGGGAGTATATTCCTCTTCCGGTGGTAGACGAATAACTAATCCAATTTGAGTAACTGTAACTTAAAGAAAAGAATACGTCCTTACAGATTCTGTATTCATATATGCGACGGGTAGCAAGCAATACAATAGATAATCGTGTTGCATCGAACGTTTCCCAAACCAACTCAAAGCTCCACTTATCTACAAATTACTATTCATACCGCTTGCAACACTACTATCAGAGAGAATCTCAAATCCCATCGTGCTCGAACCTCCTTTCAATGTATATCTACCTAAGACTATCCAAATCAAAGGGGTGATTTCAGTAACTCAAACTCATTTTGCTTCATTAAATAAACCTTCCTCTTGTTGTTTTCCAGTGCATCGTTATTCAAAGTGACGATCTACTTTTGCATCACAACACAAGAAAATACTATTTGAGTTTCAGAGGTTTAGAACCCACAGTTAACCAATCACAAGTAGAAGAGCACGGAACTTTCTGAGTTTTCCTACCTTTGTACATGGAACTCCAGTAATGGTCACGAGAAAGCAAATGAATTAGATTGCACAGCATTGAATTGTTTGGGGTTGCTACTGCAAAATGGACGAACGATTTATAACAAATGTTTACCCACCTATTTTGTGACGCCAACCTTGAAGAATCCAAATACAAAACACCTATTCTTTCCTAACGTTACTTGAAACCATTTTGATGAAAATGCTGATTCAATTTGATGGATATGACTTACATGGCACTGAAAAGTATAACTGGGGGATTTGCACAATCAATGCAGAGCTACTGAAAAGTAACCGTATTACAAACGACATTATGGATCGCGACTCATTTGCATACAACCGATTCACACACATTCAGGATCGTGCAAATGATGGTTCCATATCAAATCTGTTGTTTTGACTGTTCTTTCTAATCGCAAAATGTGGCATTCCGATGAGTCCGACTGAATCAAGCATGATGTCTGATCCCATTCATTTGCCATATACTTGTTCACGTGAGCACCAGTTTGGAACGTTTTGCATTCGACAACTTTTTGAGTAGTCCGGACATGGTTGAAACAGCTTTTTGCTGAGCTTCAGCTCAAAATTTCTTCGAATCGCAAATCAAAAATAAATCCCTTAAGAAAAGTTGGGGTTCCAAATTAACCGACTGAATAATTGTGATTTTTGTAGAATTATCTTTATGAGTGAGTAACACTCCTCAGGCCGAACCAAGTTTATCCAGTGTATTCAAGTAAAGTCAATGTCAAAATTTTATTATTGAAAATACTTATTTGCGGTTGCCTCTCTTAGTGCATGGGGCATATTGAACCACTCGATCGATTTACCGGTAACAGCGAGAGGGTGAATATCATACACTTTGATTGCAACATTTACTGCTGCGGATATCAAAATTTGAGACATGAGAATGTTTTATCTAGTTTGCATTTGAATCATTTTTCAGTCCAAGTGAAACGTGGAGTGGGAATTCCAAATACTACAAACTTTGAGTGTACCGGATTGACGTCCGATGATTGAGTGACTCGTAGATACCGAACCCCCGAATTCGTGTCAGAACACAAGGCTGGGAAATCTACGTGTACTGCATAATGCATCGTGAATCAATGTAAATACAACGACATCTCAAATTAGGGGCAACCCGGTCTGGACAGAACTATCGATTCAATACGACAACAGCAAACGTGCCAGGAAACCACTCTCTTGGAAATCAGAGGAGGAATGCGATGTGGATATAGAGACAGTGCTATTTAAGGGGAGATGAGGACTAATCACAGGGAAGAGAAAGCGAAGTGACACCAAAGTCGGGGAGTGACAGACGGCAACCGTAATCACGGTGTAATTGAGGTAATAGACAACAGACACGAGGAGGGTGTCTGGGGTAGTTAAACACACAAGAGCGGGCGGTAGCATGTGGGTGAAGAAACAACTGGTTGCGAAAAGGAATGAACAGTGAAGACGGTAGAGTAAACACAGCTGGTGGGTGATGAAACGGTGACCACAATAACAAGCGGCAGTTTCTATGCCGGATCAAGATAGTTGAAAATAATAATGGATCAAGCACAGAACGAGTTACGACAGTTACTACGACAAAGTTCCATGAGAGGTGGCAATAATAGAATACGACAATAGGACAACAGTTACCACGACACAGTTTCCGTGTGGGGTGGAGATAAAAGATTACAGTAACAAGTTGGACGAGGAAGGGTTCACGACAATAAATACCAAACGGTTTCCATGTGGAGTGTCGATAATATATCGCGATAACAGGCCGGACGAAGAACGGGTTCCGAAGATTAATACCGGGAGTTGCTATGTGGGGCGAAATTACGGGAAAGTACGAACCAAATCTTCATGGAGGGGGAACGTAGCAAGTTCCGATAAGGTTGGCGAAGGTCAATAAACTGGGAGTTGCTTAGGGCCAAACATGAACTATTAGGTTGTTAACAGAGGTAGTTCCGGTGTATGCAATTTCAATCACACAAAAAAAGGCTTCTTACACTGAAAGAATGAAGCCGGCAACCTAGTCAACAGTTCTAAAGCATTAATTTGAATGAGTGCCCCTGAGATGAGTGTTGGGCGCCAAGGTAAAAAGCGAAGATATAGGTGAGTGCGGTTCTGTATTATCTCCTGCAGTAAAATTAAGTTCCCTCAAATTGAGCAATACCGAATATAGCACAACCCAAATGATTTCATTTTTCCCACATAGATTTGAAATACAGTCCTTCAATCATCTTAGCGATCAACTTTAAAAAAACTATTTTACTAAATCAAACATAAACATCATTGTAATATATTTCAAAATGTGATAAGCTTTGCATTTAGTTTAGATTTATTCGAAATCAGACATAAGAACTATTAGCAAACTCATTAAAACTTTAGGGGATAGAACGTCGTATAATTAGTGTTGCCTACAAATTTTGAATACATGATACCATCTTGTGGTAAGTTGAACTGAAATGACAAGCTAAACTATTCAGGGATGGTTGTTCGGAGGAACCACCCGACAGATTCCGCTTCACGTTCAGGTGACAAATAAGAACGAAAGGCGACTTCAATGAGTAACTAAATGTATAATTAAATTGTAATAATTAAAAAACGTCCTTTTCAAAATACCATTTCCAAATGTTTTCCCTGCTGCTCAGTTAAATGATTTAGCACATCTAAAGTCCTTGTATACTTTGAAGTATCACAAGCTGCCTAAACAGCAACAACATTTCATTTAAAGAAAAATTATGATTATTCTAAGGAATCCTGGTGATATCTTTTTCTCAAAACCCCATCGATAAATTTGATGTAGCCAATCTAGAGGATTACTAAATCTAAATAAAACAACGGTTTGGAAACTCGGGAGCTATTTCACGAACTATGAATAAGGTCTTCAATATATAAAATACATTTGCAAATAATTTTGTTGAGCGAAACAATACTGTCTCTATGTAAACATCTTCTACTCCATTGGCGCCTTAGGAGAAACCAGTTTTGATTGTATTAAATTCTTTCTTATTGACCGATGCTTTGATTAATTGGGTTCCTGGAATCTGGTCAGTCAAATTCATGATCACTGCTTTGTGTAGGCTGATAGGAAATTGCTCTGACTAGCAGTATTATCGATCTGGGTTACAAATATGTCCCATCAGATATGTTCTGGCAAATCATCATCTACACAAGAGTAACCAAATTCTCTATGTTATACGAATTGGTCAGGGAAGCTGGCTTTCACTTTTTCTCGACATATGAATACAAAGACACATCGGTATTGTAAAAACGTTGTTCTTGCATACAAAAATAAACATTTAATTGCAAGATATCATACTTTCATGTGCTCATTAAGACGCCCCGTTTAAGACTTTGCTTGGGATAAAATGTGTTGATCGCGGCAGGTTTAGCAGACAAACAGAAAAAGGAGCAGAATAATACGGGAATAATAGTAATAACAAACGAGGACGTTTCGCGTATCATCCACCAACTAAAATAGCTACACACGTGTCTCATTTGAATTGTTTTAGACACATGAAAACATATGAAGAACGTCCCCCGTGATCCTCTCCGCCATGGAGTATTCACTGAATGATTTGAATAATCACAGAATGTTTCATACCGATCTATCGATTCCATACTTTCAAAAGGCTTATTCCAATCTGGGATGTTCTATCTTATTGAATAAAGACTTATATATCAAAAAGAATTCATAACCACTTCTTCCACAGATTTTTGTGCTCAAAACAAAGTGACATTATTTGAGTGTTTGTGGTGACACGGTGAAGATGACTATAGTAGATTTATGGTAAATTTGTTAACCACAAATTAATGCAAGACTCTTCTAAAACAAAGCTGGTTTAGATTCGACCTTTATTGAATGTACAAATAAACTCAAATCATCATCGTTTCGTCCTTAGTGCGTCTTATAATGAATTGGTAATTACCAACTGTTTAAAGCTATTTCCGGGAGCAAAAAAGTTGCTCTAATTACGTTCAGATGTAGCATTATTGACATAACAACCAATTGCACGAATGTGGGTAGACGAGCAGATAACTCTATTAAAGTTGATTTGTTTTCAATCATTTAAAAATGAACGTATTTGAAACATCAGATTGTACGGATTAGGGTTTATTCCTGTTTTTGTTTTTCCCGGTCTGCAACACATGAGTTCTAACATGTGTCAGTTATTTACCTTCACGGGTTGTAGTAAATGCTCGTACTGAACTTGGAATAGAAAATTCAGAATTTTAAACAGATTGAGGAAGAGTAGACAGTGAATGATACTATACATTCAGCAAAAAATGTCCGCTACACTGTGAACAATTAAGCATTAAGGATCTGAGATCATGAGCGGTTTAGTCACGCTAAGACAGTAAACACACCATTATATTTCAAGTTCAAGTGGATTCGGGACGTTTCCATGGATTACGTACATAAATCATTTGTTCCGTTTTAGATTTCGACCACTTTTTAAGACTATCCTTTGATGATTTTTAGGAAACCAAAATGTGGTCAAAAAAATGAGTCAGCTTTCTAATTCATGTTGTGCTACGGATCAACTTTTTCAAATTTATTTAATTGTGATTAATCGAATGCGCACACTTGGTAATATACCGGCCTTCGTGTTGATATCCTTATTATAGGAAGACTTTAAAATATGGATCTCGGACTTCCATCATATATATACATATATCAGTTATTGCTCAATTAATTTAAGTCCTCATGCTTTGACTGCAATTGTGCATGAGGGCTGTTTAAACCGAAAAAGATTTCAATTCGCGAGACTGTATTCGCGCGTGAAACTTCTCTTTGTCATAATTTACAAGAATCATACGTTACTTTGCTGTTCAAGTTATGGTAACTGATACTTTTTTCGAAGATCAAAGTGACACGCAAACAATGAGTTGACTAGCGTGGGCACATCTAGCAATAATCAGGTATCAACTCCCGTAAGGTGACACGTATTACGTGCGCAAACATGATCGCACGCAGGTTAATCTCCTCAAATGTTTGGTTGCCAACACACAAAAATTCACCAAGATATGCCTCAATCCAATTGGCCTATAGGAGAATTTTCCCGTGTGCTTTTATAGCCGTTTCAATCTGCATCCACGTGAGCAAACATTTACGGTTCTAATAAGATAAAATTGACATTCTGAATAAATTATTTATTGGTTTCTCTTGCTTTGTATTGTGATAAACGGCTCACTATCGTATAGTAAATCCTTTTGGAGTTTAGTCAAATATTTTTACCTTTGGATGAATTTCTCTGTCACAGTTTGCTGAGTGATACGTCCGTAACATATGGCTTCCTGAGTTACTCACATATTTGGAACGCTCATCAAACGCCATCCGTCAGCTGATTACTAACAGCTTGTTATCTTGGTTACTAATTTACGTGTTCAACGCAATTAAGGGTAGCATTCAGCATTCAACCAAACTGATCTACTTATAGTCCCTAAGGTCCAACACCTTCAAACAACATTTAACTGTGTGAAATTTCTGCATGAAGCTTCTACATAGCCCTTTTTGGTTTTTGGACCCTGAATTCCTTCCATTTTCACCCGCTGTAAACCAGTTTTTATTATTATCAAACGCAACATTTAGAAAATGTAGAAAATATTGGATCATAATTGCATTCACCGTACTACATCTACTTTGAGCAAGTGTAATCCAGGAAACCAGATATTCACGACAAAGAACCTTGTTTTAGTTTCTCTTTACGAAGTTGTTGGGTAAGCTATAATTTAATTCCGGTACGCTTATCCTTGGTGACTGATGAGCACAATGAATTGTAACGCTGATTCAAAATATGCTTCTTAAACCCATTCCGAATAACACGCTAGACGTGCAGATAATGACGTCAGAATACGGATCAATGAAGTCCCCGTACATGTGCATGAAGTTGATGCCTCCGCAGGGTGCTCTCGGTTCATCGGACAACTTTATTATTATTGGTCCAGTGAGTCCAAATCGGGATGACCACCTGAATCTGTGCCGATATTTATCAACGTACAAGAAGATGTCGTCACTCGGTCGGAGCTATCGAGTTGTGTGACGCACACGTTACCAGCTCGTCGATAGTAAGTAGATTCTTGTTACAATTGAAATACTACATTTGAAGATAATTTTATGCTGAAAAAGCATTGCAAATCGTTTAAAGTAGATCTTGTGAAACTGAATTCATTTGTGTCTGTTAGCCGAGCTTGGCAAGCTGACAAACTTGTTATCACTATCAACGTGACATAGCTGCTGTTTTGCTTCTACCTGTTTCTTTTGTGCTTTTCTTCCGCAACTGTTTTGTTGTTTTGTGGTAGACCGCTGTTTCTAAAGTACTTTATGGCGTTCTGTTGATCAAGACGTCAAAAAAGCCAGTTGATGTCCTTCTCTGTCTCACTTGTGAAGTTAATCTCGTTGAACGGGTTATTCTTCATGTTGCTTAATTCTTTGTCGCTTTGAATTCCTCAATTTAACGAATATGCCATCAAAAGATTAGAGCCAACGTTTTGGCCTGAATTTCGCAATAGGACTTCGGGTAGCAGTCCGCATATTGGTGGAGTTAATAAATGAGCGCTCATCAAACCACCCAATGGAATCAGATGACATTTGTGAAATCCTAGAAGCGTACTTTGTGTTCCAGGGAGAAATCTACAAACAGCTACTTAGACCATACGAAATCCAGGTCGTACACAAACCAGAAGCCTGTCGACGGAAACATCGCAAATGACAGCGATATATCTAAAAGTGATAAGCCATTTAAACTGATCCGAAGTGTTAACTTCTTTCCGTCGATGTATTATTGGTTAGTTCAGTGCATGTGAAGATACTGCATGGGCGAATGAGGGTGTTTGAACGTTTCGATATCTAGATGTCCCGTTGCGCAAACTTTAAAATGAGGTTTGCTTAATGCCGTGATTTGTTAAACAGTTGATCGATATCACTAAATGGTGCTGAGCTCGTCTCAAAAGAAAAGTATTGTAAACATTTGGTGATCAGAAGCCCTCGGAGCTGAATGAAGTGTTTGCAAGCTGTTGGAAGTAAATTTCTCAGTTTTGGTCTATACAGTATTGCTGACATTGTGCTCTGATTCGATGTTGGCGTTGCTTGCAGAGATGTTCCAACTAAATAAAAATGTCAGTTCTTTTCAATGAACTTTTGCCTCTGTATATGTATATTAAAGGCCTGTTGGAATATATTTCAGTTTGATTTCTGAACTGTGAGCACGGCTCTAGGTGATTAGCCTGCTCTCCCCATATGATCGATTCGTCGAACCAAGGCTTTCATTTCGTTGATCCTTTTCATCTAGTAAACTATACACTACACTAGAGATCATATATTTCAATAGGAAGTAAATGAGAAGCCACCGGATACAATAACCACTGGAGGCGGACTCATGTACTACATGGATATGTCTTCAAACATGACCATAAATGCAAAACGAATTATTTGGCATACAGGCTTGAAAGAGATTTTGATTTTGTGTGACTAGTACAACTAAATAGTTGACCAACAATCGAAGGATGACTCAGTGAGTTAGAAAAGAAAGCAGCACATTGAATTAGGGGCTGGTACGGTCAGTAGTAATGAATTAAATCTGTGTAATAACAGTAATGTTTTCAGACTACTTTTAAAATTTCTTCAGTGGCATTGCATAGCTAGCTTTAGTTTATAATCAATCTGATTATTATGTTTGGGCGGAGATCGACTATTCAAACGTAATATTTAATTTTTATTCTTCAGAATGAGTGACAGTTTATACCGCACAACATTCACACTCTCAAAGCATCATTTAATATTTGTTTCTACTATTTGAAAATCTAGAATTGCTAAGAGGCCGTATTTAACATCCCAGAAAACCGTCTAAGTAAACCAACTACTTTCCCATTTGAACAACCAGACTCGCTTCCTTTTACCCCTTTGCTGCAGGTTTGCTTGATGAATGCGATTGGTCCGCAGGACGAAGTGTGTTCTCCTCCTAGCTCAAATGTCATTACACCACAGATCGTAACAGCCACACACCCCTTATCATGTTTATATGCATCATTGTAGTTATCTTTACCACCACCACCACCACCACCACCACCACCACCACCACCACGACAAACAAGCGTCACAAAAACAGCTGGATAGAAATCCGTGCACGCAGCCAGGATAAGAGGGAGTCCAGCGCTTATGAGCATCGCCTTAGGTATACATGCAAACGCGGTCTTTGCTCATTAACGACGGCACCGAGGGACCACCCACAAAGGTGAACGTGTCACAAACCTCTACACCGTCTGCCCAGAACCAAACGCAGTGCACCTTAGTGATGCTGCCGTGTGCATCCGTTACACGTACTACGAAACCTTTTCTTCCATTACTATTTTTCATCTGTCAGCTGATTTTTTAACTTTTGATGGTTGAACATTAGCTAACGCGCGATTGCCAGAGATCCAAGCGGCTAACAAAACCGAGTAGAATAACAAAAAAGGATAAACGTGTGACTAATAGATAATTAAGTAGTATTGATGAAATTGATGAGAAGGAGAGAGAAAGCAAAAAATATATTAGAATCAAGACAGTATGTGCATTATATCGTGGAAAAAGTCCCTTGTCAATTTGCCGCTCTTCAAATAAATATTGTCATTGTATTCTATCAAAGTAATTCAAAGTGGTATCTCATACGAGGAAGCATATGCATTTGGGTTAAAGCCATCAAGTCTGCACATTAATCATCCCGAAACCATAAAGAAACAATTGATGTTCAAATGGAGAACATTGTGCGTCAAGTCACCCCTCTATTGCCACCGCTGCTGCGACCACCAATGATGTTATTTTTCTCTTTCTCTCTTTACACGTCACTTTATGCCTTCCTACCGGATATTGCTATTTTACTTGAAAATTTACGCAGCAAACAAGTGACTTCAAAGGAGAGATGGCTAGAATAAATCAGCTTTGAAAGTTACATCTCTGTTATACTGTTCAATTCATTAAAGTAAACGATAAATGTGAGAGATCAATCTAGGTCCAGACAGATTGTATCATTCATTCTGATCCCGGACCAAACCTGTCATTTCGATGGATTTATTGCTTCACTGGTTTTGTCTCTCCAGAAGAAACACAGATACATACTATAGAAAGTTTCAATCTGATCAACTCACCCAACTTAATTAGTCACATGCTGTTTACCTATTGCTACAGACTTAAGTCAACACACAGTATGGGTATTTGAAAACCACCAAAGATCAACGCGTAGTATTCAGTTAGAGGTTTCACATTCGTGTTTTTCTATCTAAAAGATGATCAACCTGATTCCGTTGTCACTGACGAATAAACTGAAATGTTGCAAACTGCACTGATCGGATAGAGCGACGTAGACGAACTAAACCGTTTGTATCGGACTGCTAAACCATTCCAATGCTGTGGTCATTGAAGCATACCAGATAAATAATAGTTACCTTACAAAACAATCTGGGTATACCTTTTCGATACCTCTTAGATTTATTCACTTTAAGATATAAAGGTCAACGTGTTGAGAAACTTCCTTAGCCTTTCAGTACGAGAATAAATCACATCATTCGCAAAAGCACCAAATATTTTACTATTTGTAGCATAATATCTAATGCATCACATACCCTATGTATTTTCGTCTACTTTGTGGTCGAATTAGTGAAATGTGAGCTACCTGGCTGTATTCGTTCGGAAAAATATCGATTTACTATTATTTAAACATATTACAGTCTTCTGCTCCCGCAGTGAACTCTCGACGGATTTTAGCAACAAACTGCATAAGGAAATAAACGGAGTTACACAAAGAATTTTAACCTTCAAAACAAAGGTACGTAGTACACTTCTCGTCTGCGAAAAAAAATCAATGCCAAAAGGTTTGCAGTTTGAACTCACCGATTTATTATAAGAGTAACCTCTGATTAAAACCTGTTATGTTACAATACATTCATTGCGACGCAATAGGCTACTTAAACCTCCCATTTAGGTGAAGAAAATTTGGATGAATCTCACAACCCTTCGCAAATCGTTGCCATCTTTCAAATATGAGATACTGTAAACTGCCTGCATTCTTCCACACTGGCTATACTGCTCCCCGATTTTTATCCCTGGACTGAAAGACAAAGACTTCAGTTTATTTTCCAAATCCCTTAAACTTTTGTCGTGGTACATTGGGGTTGATAAAGTTGTTTTAGTTGATTTCTGTATTTTCAAGCATCTTGATGCTTGTGATACCTTCATTGACCGGATAACACGTCAACCGGGACACTGTCTGCACCAAGATATCGTGAGAGCCCTGTCAAATCCCCAAACTCGTTCCAAATATCCACTTCTTCCTGCGCTAACTTCCACATATCGAAACAGTGTAATTCCATATCTATTTCGGTTATTCCTAAATTGTCAGAATATTCTCACTCACCTCAGGGAAACCCTTGCCCTAATTTTTCTCTCATTTACTAAAGTGTAGCATTTCTTATACTCTCTTCCTTTGTTTGCAACTGTTTTACCTATCCACCGTAAAAATCGCAAACTAATGAAAATTTACCCTTTGGATGCATAGAGCTTTTCCTTACTTGACTAGATTTGACTTGTTATATTAATCACAACTTTTATCCCACACACACTTTTGAAACAACCCTTTGTTGTAATATTAAGTTTGTTTTCATCGCCGAATATAACAACTTTGACGAAATAATTTTGGAATTAAATCGTTCTCTCTTGCAGTGTTGTACTCTGATCAAGCTAACCTCGGGAAATAACTGTTTTTTTCAAACTGCACTTCCCGAATTGTCAAGCAGCGATGCTAAAACCTTCAGAATACTGTACGAAGCCATTTTCTATCTCAGTTTGTCCAATCTAACAAGCATCCCGTTCCGTTCTTCAAACGTCTCCGAGGATCTAATATGCGTCCGTGTGCTCACAATCTGAAGAGATTCGCAAAATACTGCAATGTTGAAACAAACAAGAACTTGTTGGTTGTATCAAAACTGTACCCATGCCAGGTGAGCTCAATTTAGTTTACCGGATAAAATAAATAAAAATAAAATAAAAAATTGTGCCAATGTGATTCGGAGAATGCGACGAACTTTGCGAACGAAATTTGACAGGTCCACGGAACTCATGCTTCCGTAAAACCCCGAACTATATGTGACGAGTCTACAAAACTAAAGCGCTGTTACGTGGCAAATGATTAACTCAATAGAGTCGCGTGCGAAGTTCGAATGATTTTCCTACCAATAAAACAGTTAACCCAGGAAGTGAAGCGAGCTTCACTGATCGCTGCCATGTCTAGTCTATAGAACCAATCCAGTAGGATATTAAACGGTATTATGCTCTGCAGGAGATATATCGATTTCACGTCGATAAGAAGCCCCAGGAGGACCGATATGTTGGGGGAATCGAATTTTCTTCATCAGGACATCGATTCACTATGAGCAAAACAAACACTCCCATTCCTAGATATTCTTATTGGCCAAAGACCAAAGACAACTATTTCGAGGTCAGTGCATCGAAAGGCCACGTGGCCCAGCTAATAAATACAGTTTGGGAGTTTTGCTTCAAGTAAATGCAAAGAAAGCCTCATGCGTACACTGCCTAGTCTAGTTGGGAAACTGTTTACTCATGATGACGTGGAAAGTGAGCTATTGAGGCCCACGGAAGCTCTATAGTTCATTAGTTACCCACCGAGATTTATACATAGGTTCAGTGTAAAAGCCAAACCTAAGACCTCAAGGATGACAACACCAAAGTGCGACGTTCTCACTCAACTGCCGTTCAAAGGTGATGATGCACGCCAACTAGTACGAAGACGGTTTGGTGGCGTCTGTATCCCATACTTTACTGCCAATCCGGTCGTTCGCTTCACCACAACCCAGAATCTGAAGCCCTTGTTGAAAGCACCTTTTGCTCCGTTCGCCAAATTGCACATAATCGATCAATTTCAATGTAAGTGAGTAGCCACCTATGTGAGCACAAAAGACATTTGCGCGCCCCCGTGACAGGACAAATACAAGCATGGGTCGACTGCAAACGGATCCGATTGAGGGCTACACAAACAAGTAGTACATCAAGCCAACCTCACAGAACACTTGCTTGGTCAATTGCTCGCCATCCGTTCCAGACTGACCACCAAACTGAGCGCGGAACTTCTATTAGAGTTGCTTTCACAACCACTGATGGACGGCCGCGAAGATTCGGAGAGGCCATAGAAATCAAACTCCGAAAGCCCCTGCTTTGTCAACCCAACGAGGGCTACATCAATTTGGCATTGCCCCGATAATCACATAAGCGGAACAGTGAATTGATGCCATGTTATATTATCGACACCTGTGATATATAAAGTATTTTAGATTCTGCAGTAAGCACCAGGTGAAATGCCGCGAAATGATTCAGGAATTGTATCGTGCTTGTGTACAATGTTGCGTTCTTTGTTCAGGTTTGTTTCGGGAAATAGTTGCTCTGATATAAATAAAGATCAGGGGTAGCGTGTTTAAATAGTTACCATAAATCCCTTCTTTGTCGTCTCAGAAGCACCCTAATCACACGGCAACGGACTGGTGAATCCCAGAGCAAACCTGTCTCTTAGTAGTGCAATTATAGTTTACATAAGATCTAACTTTCACTAAAAGATCACTACCTTCTGTGATAGGATTTTCTAGATGCAACTGAAGTCAAGATTTAGGACGGGGATGATCTTTCAGTGGAGGACATCATCCACACAGACTATAGTTTGCATACTTCGGTGGAATAGTCGTTGCAGAATTCGTTGTAAAATGACTTTGTGGTGTTCTTTTCTCTGTATGAAGTTTGCAACAATATTGATCAGCAAGAAAGCTTGCCGAACATTTACGGTGGGAAAGTCTCCAACAGAAAAATAATTTCTCGGAAGGTTCCATCATGCACAGTGCTATTAGTCCGCCTAAATGAAAAGAAGATGACCGTAGTTTGATTGAGGTAAAAAAGTAAATATAAACTAAATGAAGGAAAAACAAACAAATGTTAGTGATCTTATATCATGATGAAACATACAAGGAGAAAAGGACAATGTAATTCAGTTTATGCAATGTTTAGACAGAAAGCTGGTTTACAAATGTTCGCAAGCAACTGTATTTGGTATTCTATGGCCGTTCACATCTGATTGAATTTGTCCTCCAGATATGACGGAACATATGGCAAAACTGCTGATATTGAGAAATGCTTGAGAAAAAACCGATGGACAAGCTGACGGGTATTCACACAAGTTGATCTGTTGAGGCGTTCATTATTTTCATACCTGGAAAAATGTAAGTTGAAATAATTCTACAAAGCAGTGCATGCATACTAGAAAATCGATTGCAACATGGTATAAAAATAAGACGACACGGTCAGTTTCAGTGTTGCCGTTTCATTTGTTAAGATGAATTACTGTTAGCGGCGTTTAATCACAAAGACGGTGAAGCACGACAAAATCGCGAGGCACTGGGTACTGTATGTCCAAAANTGTGTCACAATGCATTGTTATGCAAATAATTCAAAGAAAATCGACCGTGATCTAGTTGTGGACTGTGATAATACGACCAAAAAATGAGGGAATTCACTTTCGGGAGTCAAGTTGGTTCCAGAATCAATTTAGACTAAAAATGACTATCTATAAAATTTTCAAATATGATAACCATAACAGTTCCATGTTGCACCATGTTTCTTAAGAGTGGAAATACAGATCAATTATCGGCTGATAGTTAAAAGTCAAAGTTGTGTACTTATGCTTTTCGAGTGCGACTGAGCACACACCGACCCCAGGATTGGACACCTTTTGAACCGTACATTACCATCACTTGCTTGAGACAATAAGTACACTCACTGGTGAACTCGGTTTGTACGTTTTACAAACGGTTTACTTGATGCGGGTTCCATCCCTACCCGCACCCCTCACCCCGTCACCCCTCACCCCGTCACCCCTCACCCCGAAAAGTCCACACACCTTCAGTCAGTGAAATATGTACTAGCTATAGAGTTAACTATATTATTACCCGTCTCTGCAACCTCTGTCTTTGTGCTCAAAGGAAATAAGTGTATTCCCCTTCAACTCCAGTGCTCGCACCGCACATCAAATATCTTGATTGATCTCAAAAATCAGAGGAACAGAGTTATTCTAATTGTTTTAACATTTATATATGGACTTATATGGTTCAAATAAATTTTCACAAAGATTATCTGGGTTTTAATGGCCTAAGCGAACGAATATAAACTGAACAATGAGTAGCTTACAAACTCGTTTTCAGTGTAGTACCAAGACTTTATAGTACATATCACCATTTGATGAGAAAAACGGCATGGGAAAATCATTTATTTCATAGATAACTAGAATTGATTTCATCTTCCGACACGGTGTAAGCCATACGTTTATGGTTGTTGTCAAAACGGTGATATCAGATTGCTCCATTGAACAATGGTCTCTGGTTTGATGCAGTATTAACGTCAACAAAATTTAGTGCAATCACAATAAATGAAAAATGCCCATTGTCACATGCAAATCAAGTCCGGTAGGAAAAATAAGCTGTTTTACGATACACTGGTCTTATTTGGGCCCGACGATCTGAATGTGATATGGTCAAACTAGGTACAGAAAATGTGCTACGTTCGTTTCTTGGCATTAATTGACTTATCTGATTCTCATTTCAGTTAGGTCATAAATGCGTCCCCCTGAGGTCGGGTGGGTTTCTTTATTCGAGGCCATGGCAAGGGTAAAGCCCGATGTTACTGCTTTTTGTTGCATAAGTGTATTCAATGTGATAGCTGCGTCGTAGTTCGGCCGATTTGGCCCTCTCCACGGGTGTGAGTGAACGCGTAAAGTGACATGGATACTGTCTGAAGAGACAGTTTATCTTTTAAGGGAAACCGTATTGCTGAGGACGTAGTGAAATTCATGCGCGGTTCAGCTGTTGTAAAAGTTTCACAATGCTTGATTGATTCATCGTGCAAGCCACTCAGCTGTGTCATCACCTTCGAATGATAGTTGCAAATAGAGTGGTTTTCTGTTGTCAAAGTATTGAAGATCGGTTATTGTAGCTCGGGTGAACTGAATTACATTTCATCTGTTCACCGAGCTTGGCAATTTGAAAGGGTTTGATAACCAGCCAACGTGACAACGATAGCGCTTGTGAAGTGGCCACTTCTGGCAATTTTGTAGAAAACTTTTGTCGATACCTTGAGCTTAGTATGAGTAAGTGTTTGGTCAATCGTTCCAGTCTGTAAAACTGACCTCCGTTTTCGAATAATTCCCTTGATCCGGTTTTTCACGGTCTAGAACCTTGCTGTCACCTTCACAAAGAACATTATGAAGTAGACAAGAGTAATGTATCGGCCGACTAATGTGGAGAGATCCGTTTCCTTAGAAACACGATATTGGGCTCAACAACGGAAAGTTTGATCCGTCAATTCATGGTGATGCGACATCTAAGACATTGTTTTTGCGTTAGAAAAAAATAATATACGCAATACAGGCACTATCAAGAATGAAGTCGGTTCCTTGTGAAATGTTTTTGCTCTGAGCAGTCGTTTAGAGTGGTATGCTAGCAAGGTCATTAGTAAGCAATCTCTTATATTTCTCACACTCGCCCTCTTTAAAGGACGAACGATACCAGGAGATATGTCTACTCCTTTAGGCTCTCCATTCGATAAACTCATTCATTCGGAACTTCAAAACCAATAAATAGAATGTGACAATTGCATAACCATTGAGGACCGCGGTGTTGATAAACAGTCCAAAGTGCAACAAACCACCTCACACTACTACTTGGCAAAAAGCTCCACGCTAACTCCTAACTTTACAAGAAACACTATTACTGAACAATAAACTTCTTCTTTTCAAAAAGAAATACAGGTGTTTTCAAATGAAGACAGAGCCAAACGCTGTTTCGTCACTAGAGAGAAAACATTTAATATAAATTACGGGCAGTATCATAAATGCATTCTTTTCCTGGTGGAGTGTACTTGCCTATCTATAAGGAACGGAACATGGGCAAAACAATCAAAAGACATGAGGGATGAGCGTTTTGGAAGCCTATTCAGTGACAGAATCAGAATTTATTCAGTGAACGCTATCAGAGGTAACCTATGGAACATACGGATGGCAGACCAACCGCAAAAGTAATCATGGAGATTCCAGGCAATTTATCTAACTTGGGGCATACACGGGCACTCTTCTCTTTACCCTCAATCCTCAAGACTGTAGACTGAAGAGTTCGCTTAAATTACCCAGTGGATCTGGCAAAGTCGTTTTCTTCCTGTCCTGGCCTGTGTCTTCGTTTGTCATGGGTCCATTTGGATCAGTAATGACGAGTACTATTTTTTTCTGTTGTTTAAGTCTCTTGACAATCCTTCCGTATTGCGTTTCTCGTTCGATGATCATGTAACCCCTTAGAGAGCTCAGAATCGGTAGCAATCCTGCACATTTTCATGCTCCCCCATTTCTTGATTAGTTAGTTGAAACCTGCTGAATGAACTTTTATATTCAATATAAAAGTCACATTTCTACCCGATCGGGACAGGATTATGTTTGCTTGAGTTGATTTGTGTCTCTATCTTTCAGCAACTAATGAACAATCGCAGTTCATTAGGGTTGTTGTGTTTTACTGGCGTGGGTGCGTTGTTTTGCATTTATTGATTCACGGTGAGAATATTCATTACGAATTTCGAAGTAAATCGATAAGTTGATTGGAAAATAAAAATTATGACAATTGAAAAAACTAACTGTGGTTTGTATTTTGTCACCAACACTCTGGTAAATGGATTAACGTTTGGGATCTTAGGACGAATTTGTCTAAATGGTCTCACAGATTGCAATTCAAATAGAACAGTGAGTAACGAGCCAACTCGTTTTCAGCGATTCGTAGGCATGACATAACAACAATAAAAATCACACTTTGTATGATGATACACATATAGGGAGCGTGATATTTAATGCGTAATAGACCTCCCCCAAATTACCACATGACTAGAAAACCACAGATCGACCATCAATCACTGTTTTGGTGATTTCATAACCTTGTATAAAATATAGCCCAATGAATTTATCACTATTCGAGGAGGAAAATATTTAGGGGAGATTAATCAACAAGTCACCAACAATTGGCAGAGCGCAACTCTCAAAATTTTGGACCAAATGTAAAATTGCATATGGAAACAAAGTTGCCTGTGTTGTGTAGGTTTATGAGACAGATATTGGAGGTTCTTTGTTAGTCAGGCGAGCTATATCAACACATTCTGTGGTCACGTTTTAAAATGCAGGATCGAAGATTCAGTTGTTTTTATTTGACTCAATATTTACCATTTATGTAAAAATGCTGTTGGCAAAGTTACAGTAAAACAAGCCTTTCCTGAGATTAATTTGAAAAGAAAAGACCATATTGCAATACTGCACGATTTATGTCCAGGACGATTTCGCTGCATCTCAACATGGTGCATACTGCATACTGCATACTGCCAGCAAAAAAAACTGTATGTTAGTCTCTCCCTACCCTGGTGATATGGTCCTTTTACCCCTCCCTCTTTTATGTTTTGTCTGTTTTTAATGTATTTTGTCTCACTCTGTTGCTATGCTAAAACCCTATATAAACATTGTATTTTCTGCAGTATGCACCATGTTGAGATGCAGCGAAATCGTCCTGGACATAAATCGTGCAGTATTGCAATATGGTCTTTTCTTTTCAAAGTTACAGTGGTAACGCCGATCAAAAAATACCGCGCTTTATTGCATCTAGCTCGTCGAGATCGGATGCCAGAGTGCAAATATGGAATCAAACTTTGAATTTCCTTTATTCATAAAGTATTGTTCATTTTTAAAGTTAATCAAATGTTTTACGCTATCAGCTAGTTAAAAAAGCGAAATGTTTGTTGTTTTTCATACTATGGAGTTCTTTGGTCTGCATCGAATCGACCAATATGATCCGAGTTTTGCAAATTTTCTTCTTGTGTCGTCCAAAGTAACACGACAATAACAAAGTCACTTTCGTCCGTATCCACCAGTTATATGCACATCACTTAAAGTAAGTTCTATTTAATCATATTAATTTATGGTTAGAACTAGTTGCATGCATGATTATAGTTACAAGGTGATAAACTTTGACTGGATTCAAACCCAAGTCCTGATACAAAGTCAGTCTCTCCCTCTATGGTCCACGTTTTTTCCTCCAAAGCTTTCGTACCACCACATTCGTGCTAAATCCCAAAGAATGGATATCGTTATCACACTGGCTTTGCTTTGAATCCCATTTCGACTTCTATAGCTTTTGTTTTCAACCAAATAATAAAACAAAGATTTTGATTTTTCAGTCACTTGTCTCTTACGATATTAACCAAGATCGGCCATATTGGATGCTTTTATCTGTAGAGCACAACGATTGACCGAATGAAATAGTAGCTGCTAAACTCGCGTCCACCCAACTTCAAATTATGTTTATTGATCTCAACAGCAGTATGTGTGTGCAACAGCTCTAATAATAACCTCTTTTCAATCCATAACGAAATTCCCAGTATCTTTCACGCAGAACGCTGTGTTCAGAATAAATTATCACTGAATTATTTATAGTGTAGTATTCCTTCGGCTTTATCCGTTCCTTTACCTTCGCATGCAGCATTAAAATGATAAATTATCTTCATATGAAATGAAAAAAGTTAACTAATCTTCCAAGAGAAATTTTAAATAGTGCTGTGTAGTAACAGTTTGGGTGGTCCAAAACGGAAGACCTTTAACTGATTATCAGTAACCAAGCCTTGCAAACGCTCAAGTTGGTATAAATATATTACTTTGTCATGACGCACAATTGAAACTTCTTTTCCAAGCAGCCACCTTATAGAATTTTGGGTGAATATCCCTCTTTAGTTAATTCGTGGCGCATTCAGTGATTTGCCAAATTAATCAGACCCAAGGTATTATTCTCTTATTGACACATGGGACAAAACTAAGAAATGGATAATTTAATTAGGGCTGCTCACTGATCCATCACTCTTCATCACGGATAAAACAGTTTCCATTAGTTTCAGATTCAGATAATTCGGAGAAAATTAAATGTTTCACTTTCGATTTTGCTACCGTAATTGAACGACCCATAACGAATTTCAAACTTATTTTTCTTTACAACGCTGGCATCACATGTGGCAGGAAACGTTATTCTCCAAATTAACAAGTTTTCTAACTGACTCTTTGATTTAAGGTTTCAAAAATGTTTAACTATCGGAATGCCGTACACAGAAGCTCATGGATAAGATATTGAGTATTTTATGGTATACAAATCATTAGGCCGGGCAGACATGTAATTTATCAACTTATAATTTGTTAGATTATTGCCTCTTCATCAAGTGCAGATAATGTTTGTGCGTAAATTATTAAACAGTGAAATGGAGTGAATTTGTAAGGTATCGTACACCAGTTCTTTTCCAATTTTGTGTAGTGAAATTGAACTAACCTGGACTGTAACCTAAGAATCAGTGCCGCACCAACTCAAACAGCAAGCATTATCATGAAACATCAAACTAGAAATCATTCCTGTTCATACTTTACTATCTATGTAAATATCAAAACAAAATCTATTTTTAATGAGCATGGTCTAATGCAATCCTGTAAGACAAAAGTAAGCCGTTTGTTGACTAATTTCTAGAATGATCTGGTGAAACAATCCACCACGTTTTTGAGATGTAATGACTTCAACCTCTATTGAACAAAACTGAAAGGCGTAACCTAAACACCAGAATTGATAGCATCGTGACCACGAAAAACAAATTGTGCATCATGCAACTTCCTCTAATATCCCGGATCTTTTGATGCGAGAGATCAATGTGCCACCTGTACATTGGGCATTGGAGGCAAAAGTGCGATACGTAATGGAGCACAAAATAGAAAATTACTTCATATCAAAGTTGGTGGGTTCCATGCCGAAGGGACTCGAAAAAGTCCTAGGGAACAAAGGCAGACCAAATGACTATTAGTGTACACAAACTTTACATCCTAATTATGATCAGTGGTAATTTATTGTAACTAAAACTGTTCCATTCTCTTTAGTTACTTTTCACTCATCATGGTCTAGTTCAACCACTACTGACGCAAATGGAGTATCTGCTACATTCTGAATCATTCCATCTGCTGGGTATGAAAGAATCAAGAAAATCAATGCCATATAGACTCACGAAGGCTTGCTTATTGTAAATTGGAAAAATAATTAACTTTAGTCTAGTATAAATGCTGTTGTCTATACGAACCCACAAGTGTTTCACAGACAGAGATAGATATTCAACAATGGAGCAAATAAGTGGATGGAGTTGGAACATCCCTAGAACAATCAATTAATAAGTACCGCTTTTTGACCTACCGGATTTCTTAATTACTGTATAACCCAAACTTTGAGTCATACTTGTAATATTTTTCGTCTAAAACGAGCTGAAGTTCAATGAATAATATTTTCTTTCGCTTTGAATTTCCAAAGGTATCCTAAACGGGAAAAAGTACGTTCAAATACTTCATATTTGTATTGAAAATTTCAAGTGTTCGCCAAGATATTTTTCAAAGAACGATTAAAATTTCGATGTTACGAAAAGCTTTGACTGAATTCATATTTATAGATCGTCTAATTTGTTATATCCGGCAACTTTCGAAGCAGTGTTGTTTTTTGTCTATCATTTGACAATCTCTTTCACAAACAAGTATTCGTCTGATAAACACGCCGATCATTCATTTTTCATTGCCTCACTCCCATACAAAGTTGTGTTTTGTGAGTGATTCAGGAAAATCATAAAATTATAGTTCACTTACTGTATATTAGGCTTTAATTTTTGTCTGTTCCTCGTGAAATTTCAGATTCCGTGTAGTTATAAACCTCCCACAAATGTATCACAGTATTTGCACACAGTGATTGCAATGAGAATACTTTCTAATTAAAAAAGGCGCGAGCACTGTCTATACATTGTGAATAAAAGAAAAACAAACCTTGCCTGTATTTCGCCACCCTGGGGTATTCGTCGAGTTCAATGAAACCAAAAAGGAGGCTAAAGAGGACCAACTAAATTTCGAAACTGACATCTCGTAGGAATTCGGACTGAATTGTCACATCTGTGATAAATCAGCTCACAAACAGCTTACGCATGTATGCTGGGATTTTTTCTTGATCGCAAATAATAGAGTTTGCCTTCAATAATTCTATTGTTCTTCCTCCCAGTCATCTCTGTTACAAAATAATCATTTTGAATTGTTAATAACCACCAGAACCGTTTTTTAATTTCTTTCTATGTGATTTAAGCCTATTTTGTTCATTTTTCTTGTCGACTAATTTTACGAAAACCTCCCGACAAACTAAGTCCCGGTCATGATTTCCTGTATTTTGTTTACTAAAAAACGGCCCGATAACAACAAGCGATGTTTCTCTCAAACTTAATTAACCCGGAAACTAATCAAAGCAGTCAGAATCAAAATATAAATAAACCTTATTTCTCTAATTTAAATGAAAAAGGGAACATAGTAATTTAACGTTCAAGTGTAAACAAAACCGTTTGCGACCTTATGAGAGATGCGTATCGTACCACAGGGGTCTACACCGGAAACATCACACTATGCAGCTATTTACAAATCTTCATCATTAATCTGAAAAGCAACTCACTACATTTCGTTCACGGTTCCGTCTTCGGACAGGGCAATTAACAAAATGCGGTACCATTGAACTAGATATCTTCCGGGTAGTTCTCTGCAACAAAAAAAACGAAATGAAACACAGTAATGAAAAAAGTTGAACATAATTAATCTTTTCCGCTTTTGACAAAGCTAGAATGGTGCACGGAACGGTGTGAGTGAAATCAAATCACTTGACTAAGTCCAAGCAATACACACGTTCATTTCTTCTAAGGAGCTTCTTTAGGATGATATTTTAAGTATTCAAGTGCATTGAGATTTTGGTAATTCTTGGAGCCATGTTCTTAAGCTGTTGACCCCGAAGAGTATAAACCAGAAGGAACGGTCTCAAATTGCGTCCCGAGGATTTACGATACAAAGTCCTATGAAACCTAAACAGCACGTACTACTGATGGGTCCTAATAAGAACGAAATATGTTTAGTTTGTTCGTCTATCCTAGAATAAAACCCTTGAAAGCTTTCTGGCTGAACTTGGAGCATGTGAAAAGACGTTTATTCTGCAGGTCACAATATGACAAACAAAGTTACTCCCAAAAACTACGTGACGACTCTCTCATTTTTCAGAAAAGACGAGTATAATAGATCTTTAGCATTTATAGTTTGGAAGTGGCTGTGCAGTCGCGTATATACCACCCTTACCCCGAGTTGTTTTTCCAGACTCAGATTACTACAGCATTGCAATATTTAAGTTGAATGTGAACAAAATGGAGTAGTGAAAATAGTTGAAATTTCAGAACACCACTTAAAATCATCCAAACCCTTTCAGGCAAATTTATTCCTCAGTTAGTTTAATGATTGTGCCCAATTATTTCCAAAATTCATTTATAATCAAAACGCTCTCTGTAGCACTCAAAACAAACCAAGCACAATGGGCATTTTTCTGAATCCAAAACTGTCATCTTATGTAAGACGCATTAGAAGGTGAACCTCTGCTATACGTAAAACCCTTTGAATAGGGAAAACTGGAAAGTGGATGAATCCAATCGCAATGAAGTCGCCTTACACTCTTGCTGGATCTTTCCAGCAAAAGAATTTCAGGAAAGGATAATTAGACTTTGAATTAATTGTTGAAATATGTGCAACATCAGGGAAACCGATTACACATTATTTAATTTTGTTATGCATCTTAGTGTGATGAACAACAAACGGGTAAATTCCATTTTCATGAGGACCTGCTCTTCAGTGATGGAATTTTGTAACCTAAGCTTTGGGACTTGAAGTGGCGAGCCACATAAAGTCCCGCTAAGTTAGCCGTCCTATGAACCGAAAGACAGCAAAGCTGCCTACCACCAAAGTCGGGTGGTGGTGGCAATGATGGTGGTGGGGCTTGAACCTCGGAGAAAACCGGTGACAGTAACTAAACCATTGCGCCAACGAGGCCATGATGATGCAAAACACTGCTGCCCACGTTCAATCTACTGCAGGATTGGTGCTTTAAAATCATTTTTTTCAGGCAGTATTGCACTAGTGAGAAGAGACAAACGGAAAACTAACGTTAGTATAAGAGGAATTTATAGGTTATCGCGTTTGTGCACTTATACAACTGATCAACCAATACAGCTTCGTATCACCTGATATGTGGGGGCAGTTGGCAGCAATTGGAAAATTACTAAGTGAAGTCAAGCCAGCAATAGAAATCCTAAACAATGGAGGTATCCATGCTATTCATCTTCGGGTTTCCAGTTTGGACCACAGTTATTAACTACGTTAGTGCTGCGAGGTATTTGACGAATCAGTTGAGTTTCCTAAACTGTGGCACTTTTCATCATTATCCTCGCCTATACAGTTTACCCACTATAAATATGTTTATATTTTTATTTAATTCATTTCTATCTTTGATCTCATGAGCTTACAATTGGGTCGATACCAACAACAAAGAACAAAAAACCGGAACACGGAAGAATGGGATTCACGTTTAGGTGACTGGAACATTATTGCTTATACTGCCATATTTCTTTTGTGAATTATGATACTGTCAGGAATTCCTCTGTCAATTTTGAATTAAAATGCATGCTTAGTTTTGCACCAACAATTGTGTGCATCAGTCAATCGCATACGACCAAATGAACTTTAATGATCCTGTTCTTTAAACTGAAGTGGACAAAACATTGTGCGTACGTTCTCATGATAGGACCAGAAATATTCGGCTTACGGAACTCAGACAGAGAACAACAACAACAAAAATCTCCGTTTGAACAATGAATAACTTCGTTTCCTCTTTTCTAAACAAAAAATGTTATATAAAATGTGACGTATTATCCAGTTGATGAGCCACCGAAAATAAGTTTGTTCGTTAAACTGCGTTCTCATATATTCTGCATGTTGTTTTCCGTTTCTCTGCGGAAAGCGTTGACCCCTCAGTGGCGAAATTTCCAAAAAGGTTCATGATATATCTACAGTCCCAATCTTTATACAGTGATGATATTCTTGGAGGAGAATTCTGTCTTAATTTCAAGGAACTAACTATGGCGAAAAACTGAGAAGAAAGTGGATTATCAAACTTTGGAGTCTGCAATATTCGCTCAAAAGCCACCTCCTTGGGTCACCCAGGTTTCTTCAACTATTGTGTGAAACAGAACCTGATATGCTGATATTTTTGCACAGTTTGACTTACACACCTGCTACCTGCATACACCTGCAAACCCTGAATTTAATATTCATTGTAAAACATTAAAAACAAATCAGCGTCATTCCAATTATTAATGTTAAAAGAACAGTGTGCAGACAATGAGTAGTCAGTGAATACTCGGAAGGGATTTCCCAGAAGAACGCGATCAATTAATTAGTCCTCGCCGGTCCACAGGCGGTGTAATAGACAGCACTTTGTCAAACCATTTTTAATCTTGTGCTCACTAGAAGAATAAAGCAAAATGAACCACTTTTGCATATCAGGAATAGGAAGGTGTGAATATTTTGGGTAAATATTATATCTTCGGGGCTCATTTTGCCACAGACTTTCAAAATCCAAAGAAACAGTAACATTTTGAGTAACTAGTATGCACAGTGAAACGTATACCTGGATAAAACCTGAAAGCCCAAACCCTGTAGACACAATGTTGTTTTGTGTTCTGTCGTCTATTTAGCTTTTTACACACGAACAGATGACATAATGATGATAATACAATCGTAATTAGCCTCCGTCCACTAAGGTGTTTACGTTTACTCAAATGCAGTAGCATTTATCTAGGCTTCATTATTCTTCTCTCAGATTTTGGTATGTATGTATTCAATTTAAATTCAAAACACAGAGTCCATTAACGCCCGACAATGAATATCAACAGTGGTCAGATCTGTGCCAAGTAAGTCACTAGCGCAATGAGAAAAATGGATTCCTGTTCATGGGATAGGGATTTATCAAAGGATGTTAGCAGACGTTCAAGCACTGTTAAGCTATTTGTAGTTGGAAATAAATCTACGTTTCAGGAGCATTTTTGTACTTTTCAGGTTGCAATCAAGAAGTATTATTCAGTTGTAAAAACACGTTCAGAGAAAAATCTTGGATTAGAAATTTCATCAGTTTCTGCAGAAAATGAAAAGAAGTGGAAGATATATGCGGGTATTTAACCTGCCTGCACGAAAATCTGTTCTGACTGCATCTTCGTAGACTATTTATCTTGTATCGAGCACATTCTTGATATTATATTTGCATACAGATATAACATTCCGTGAACTACGTTGAACTAAAAAGTAACCTCTGAAATTCTGTAGGAGGGTCGTTAGAAACAAGTTTAGCTTTTCTTTCATTCAGAGGAAACGAATTCTCCTTTCTCCCCTGGGAATGTTTGAAGTGAGTTGTCACGCTGCCTTCGTTCTTGACAATCTCTTACATATGATCACAGGATCACCAACATTCAAAATACAGAAGAAGGACAGCTGGTCTGCGTACGTCTCATTCACTGACTTTTACTTGTATTTAGACTTCCATAAATCAGAAAACATACTAGTCGCGCAAAAGACTTTAAGCTTTGCAATCAATGAAAAAATAAAAATATTCCCTAAGGTTCATTATGGTCACCTTCGTTTTGACCAAATTCCTCTGCGACTTGCATCTTTTGACCAAAACAGAAAAATAATGTACAAATTTTGGTGGGCGTTTATCTGGAACTTACCGATTCTGTGTTGAGATCCCGTGGAATGATTTACTGAGTCAAACTCCTACAAGTATTGTACAATAATACAACCAGCAGATACATAACAAGCGTAAGATTTAGTAATCCCCCTTGAACGAATTTTTTTGGCCACTTCGGTGTTTTGTAAAGAGTTCTCTGTGCAAAAAATCATTTTGTTGACTAACTGTTTCGTATACCCGTTACTTGCAAATATCGATTTTATAGCATGGGGATCTTCTTTTAGCATGTCCTCACTGCAGCTCTTTTTTGTCCTAGAGCGCAAACCAGGTTCCTTTCTAAATTAAACAGCACAATGTTTCGGAAGTGGATTTTTATGATCTTTCCAATTTCCTTTTCTATGCACGACTCGCTGCACCAAACCATCTGATCGAAGGGTGATTCAGACATCTAGAAACTCAATCTGTTTTTACACTCCATTTCTAAGGTAAATGTTATATGAGGATACGCAGTGTTGAACCTACTTAATAGTTCCGTTGGATTCGATGTTGCGTTGATCACACAAAAAAATATTATCTACGTACACAAAGATGGAGTACCATTACGACCGATTTTGGATACGTGCAACTGGTCATATCAGCAGCAACTGGAAGTCATAACCTTTCATGATAATGCATATTGCCGTATCTTACGCTTGGTTTGTCACGGAACGTATTCACTTTATAATTCTCACATTTGGGCATGTTTTTGGCTAGCGAATTAAATTCATTCAGATGATACCAATTTGCCTGAATCTGAATATATTTGAAAAAAGTTTGTCTGTGATGAATGCAGCGATACCCGAAATAGTATTTCGTAAGATCAAGGGAGCAGAACAAAATTAAAGAAACTCACTGATAGGATGTAATTGTTAGGCTCCTGAGCTCCCAGGAAGCTGTTGTCTGTCCCAAATGCTGAGAAACAGGAAAGAGCACGCAGAAAATGCAAGCACTTGTCCACCCCATGTATATGTCTGCTATTTTCATTATTTTTTAACCAAAATGAGGTAACTTCGAATTGTCGTTGGAATTATGAATTTATGCGTTTATCGGATACTCTTTTAGCATAAGCTGTGATTTAATCGAATATTATTATATAAATTTATTGTATCTTTTAGAGCAATAATATATCTATTTCTGTGAATAAAACTTAAAACGTCAACCGTTGTGAGAAAGTAGCCTGATTAAAGTCCCACTATCTCAAGGGTGCGACATTCAAAATTTGCAAATCATACTTGATGCATACAATGCATATTTTGTGTTCCGCATGCTAAAGTACACAATGTCGTCATCGAACCAATTTTGCTATTAAAATTTCCATTAAAAAAGAGACTGACATCTAGGTACAACTGAAGAATGGCTGGTTCTGAAACGCGGGCAACAAATGCACTACTTACATTAGTGAGTAGTGTGTTTGGCGCGAGCATACAAGAGAAAGTGATTTCATGTGAATAATGCACAGCAGTTCCTAGCTTTTCAGTTTACGCTTCATTTGATCCATGCCCAACGAGTTCAGTTTATGACAAAGTGATTGATAGTTTCGCACAAAATTCGAAAATGTACAAGTCCAGCGGGACTGAGTTGACATATTTGAAACTGTGACCGCGGACGTTGCGCACATATCGTTGGACTGCTCAACCAATGTTCCTGAGCGTTTGTTGAAAGTATGATTACTTCGTTTCAGACGAGAAGCTTTGTTCTGTGTAACCCATTTTATCCA